>BQNB010146916.1:0-16509 GCA_026074375.1 Tanacetum coccineum
ATGTCATGTTGATGGTAATATCATGTTAAAATGGGGTTATAAGTGTTGTACAATCTTGGTTTAAGTATAAAAAGTTCAAGTGTTCTCATGGACTTATATGGACAAAATATGGACCATGGACATTATTATATGTATGACATAGAGTAAAAAGAGTTGTAGAAAACTTATGGTAATTTACTAAGTAGAAAAGTATATAAAAACAAGCTTATATAATTAACTATAAACAAGATACAAAGGGGCTGTTAAGATTCGTGTATGGTGACAGCCCTATCATGTTTTATAAATATAGTACACCTCATGACAATTCCAAAAAGGTAAGAAACTCGAAAAACGGATTAATAACGAAAAAGATACGATAAAAACACGATTTACGTTAATACCGGTTTTATAAAATAAATTTTATAAAAAGTTACTATTCATGACAGAAACACTTATTTTTATAAAACTCATAAATAAATATAACTTTTAATTATGAGAACGTGCTCGAAAGAATTACTAAAAATGGAGCTAAAACGAATAAAATACGACGTTTACGATAATAAAGTTTATAAAAGTAATTTTATAAACTATGAATAGTAAAAATTACTGTTCATCAGCAGACCTCACTTTATAAAATTTGATAATTTTGATAACGAAGACGTGCTCGAAGGAATCGCTAAAATCGAGATTAAAACGAATAAGTTGTTGCATTTACGGGTTTTACGACAATTAAATTTATAAAACGTCATAAACAGTAAAATACTATTCATCAAAAGGTTATAAAATATAAAAATGTAATATTTTTATATATCATCTTAATACTAAGACGTGGACGTAAGAAACGCGAGAAACAGGTTTAAAACGGGATAGTTATGCTAGTTTTTCTAAAACGATAATTATAAACGTTTTCGCTTTATAACAACGATTTATAAATTAAAAATAGATGGTGATGAGCTATATAGGATTGTATACGATATTAGTTATCGAAGTGTATAGTACTTATACGACCTATGTTTGATTAGGTTGCCTTCGGATTCGTCCATGACTCGTTATTTCACTTACTCGATTATTACTCATCCACTTCACTGCTGAGGTGAGTTCATAGCCCCACGTTTTACATGATTTTGTTTTATAAGTTTTTGGGGTGAGAAATATGCATTGTTTTATGATAAATGCTTAATTGTATATATAAATTACCCAGGATTTTGCCAAATAAAAGCTAAGAAAATGCCAAAAGAATAGAAAAATGTGTGCTTTTGTGTCTATTGTGCAGGAAAGGTTAAAAAAGACAAAAAGAAGCAAAATCAGTCAAAAACCGACAAGAAACGGGAAAAGACAAGACATGAGTGAAAAGATCAAAGCCGGATCAGCCTGATACAACAAGAAAAGAAAGCCAATTGAAGTGCCAAGGACTAATAGTGACAAGTTTTCAAAGTTTAAAGGCTTATTTAGAAGTTTGAAGATTAAGGGACCAAAATTGCAAAAAGGAGAAAGTTGATTTTTAAAGGGAAATAGAAAGAAAGAAACCACAAGGACTAATGCTGTCATTACCAAACCTGTTTTTATACTACATTTTGGACGGGTGAAAGACAAGGACCAATTCTGCATATACTTCAATCCTTTAAACAGAAAACGCGGCTTAAAACTTCGCCCTCTAACCACCTCAACAGAATTTCCCGCCAAAACCTCCCACAAACCCAACTTCGCCAAACCCTTCCCCGCTCCTCTACATTCAATACAACCTCGTATTAATCATTCTCCACGTCATTTCGTCCACTTGTCAACCCCTGATTGGTCTAAACACCTCATCACTATCATCAAACGGCTAGAAATTGTTCGAAAATGATCAAGGGCTGAGATGGAATGGAAGATTCAAGAAACTCTCACCTCTCTTCTTCAACTCTCTATAAATAGGACCTATAGGATTCATTTTACCAGTTGTTGTTTTTGTTTTAATTTTCAGTTTTGTAATTTCTTCAATTTTAAGCATTTTCTTTCAAGCTTTTTAGAAATCAGTTTCAAACACTTGTACTCTCCCTCTTTCAGTTTGTACTTCATTCATTTGAGTAATAACATTCAGTTTTCAAAGTTTACTTGTTCTTTGTTTTCAATTTTAAGCCGTATTCATTCAATAAGCTTCCAATAAGCTCCTTAGAGCTTAATACTGTTCATAAGCTCAAAATTTAGTTAAAACTTTGTTTTCAGTCATTAATTACTCTTTTAGATCAATTTTAAGTCAAAGCATGATCACTTGAGGCATTTGTGTTCAATTTCGAAAGCTACAAGGATTATTAAGCTTCTTATAGCTTATTGAGCTTTTAAGCTCAGGTTTAGAGGCTAGGGAGCCATTAGGTGAATGTTTTTAAGCCACTCACTCTACAAGAGTGGCTTTGGTTCTGAGACTACAATAATCTCAGGTTTCATTTCTCAAGTCTCATTTCAACTTAATGTTAGCTTAAATCAATTGCTTATTTCTATTCAATTTTGTTTAAATCTCTTCAAACATGTTTGTTTAGGCTTAATCCCTAGCTGTTTTCAGTTTTCATTAGATTAAATTTGTGTAATCCTAGTTTCTCTTTTAAAACTGTCATATTAGTGTATTAAGCTAGCTAAGAAAGTAGCTTATTATCACTAATAAGCTGTAGGATTTATAGCTTAAATAGCTTTATTAGGTCATTTTAAGTGAAAGTAGATAAAAGGTTTTAGAAGTTTAAGCTTTTAAATAGATTTTAAGTGCATCTAGAGTTGACAGTTTCAGAATAAGGGAGTGTTTGGTACAAGGTTAATTTGACTTTGAAAGTCAAAAGCATTCTGTCTAAATTTCTTACATAGCTGAGTTAGGTCATATTATAAGGTTTTAAAAAGGTTTTAGGAGTTAGTGTGAAGAATTAAAAAGTTTAGAGTGCAAAAACCTTAAATTTGCACCAGGACAGTTTTTGTGTTCAAGCATTTTTAGTAATTAGAGATTCAAGGCAAGTTAGAGCCCAAACATAGTTAATTTAGATTCTCATACATGAATTGAGTGAGTATAAGAGTTGTTAAGGTGATAGTTTGGCCTGCATTTTAGCACTTTGCCAATTGCATCAGCAAACAGCAGTTTATACTGCTGTTGCTTGTGAACTTTTAAGCATTTTTTTTAGCATTCATAGTAAGGAATTAGAATTTAGTTAAGAGCATATTTTTAGAACTCAATTAGCAAATTACTCTTCATCATTTAGATTTCATAGCTTTTAGTGTAAGCTTATTTAGTCAGTCAAATTATGTATAGTAGAACTTTATTATTTTTAGCATTTATTTCAGTTGAATTTCATTTTTAGAGTTGTAATATTGGAAAAACCTTTTATCTCTAGGTGAGTTATAATATCAATGCTAGCTATATTTTTCAAAATTCAGCTGTTACAGTTTAGTATTAAGTTTTTTTACTTACAGCAAAAGCTTATATCTCAGTTTAAGGCCTTATAACCTACAACTTTTAAGGTGATTTTTCTTATTAATCTTGTTAATATTCTCCCTATTTCTTTTTAGATAATATTAGTACACATCATAAGCATCAAGGAGTTTCTTTTAGTTTTCAGTTTCATGAAGTAATAAGCAAAATATAAGCAAAAAACTAGAAAAGCTCTTAAAAAGCCTTAGTTTCTGTAACAGTTTCAAAATTGCTTATTTTGTAGCTTATTGAGTAGATAAAAGTTCAAGTTGCTTTTATTAAAGTTGTTTAGAATAAGCTATTTAACAAGTTTGTAGTTTTGAGTTTTTGCTGAATCCCATTTTTTCAATAAGCCAAAAATAAGCTAGATCGTAGGGTTTGTTTTGTCATTTCTTGAAAGTTAAAGGGTATACGTTCTCACTGTTGTGTAAATTTGAAATAGTTAGCCCGCCTACCCTTTATTTTCCTTATTAGCAGTTTTCTCTACCCTGTTTTTTAGGAAATATAAAATAGATTTAAATAATTTTGAAATTAAGTTTTAATAAAATTAGTAAGAGTTATTAATTGATAAAGTTAGGCTCAATTAGTCCAAAAAATTGGGCTTTTAGTTCCAATAAATTTCTGCACCTTTTTAGTTTATTTTAAAAACCATTTTTCCTTATTTTTCCAGTTAAATTTGTAATTCAGGAAAAAAATAGACTTTAGTTAATTCCTTTTTCTTAGAAAAATCATAAAAAATAGAAAGATAGTTGAAAATTTTTGATTTTTTTTTGCAATAATTTTCTTTTTAAATCTAGTATTTTTGAAAAATAAAAACAAAATTTTAGTGATAATTTTTAGAAAAAGTTTATTTTTGATTAGTTGATTAATCTTTTAAAATTCATAAAAAATTCAAAAATAGATAAAAAATTCCAATTCTTTTTCCTAAAATTTTCTTTTGAAATTTGTGATTTTTAGGTATAAAGTTTGTTAAAAGTCGTGCCTTAGATTTTAAATTTCAGTTTTAGCTCGCGTTTTTACTTTTCGTGCATTTAAATTTCGAGCTAGTTAATTGTTTTTAATTCATGCTATTATATTTGTAGTATAATCAATAATTCAAAAATCCTTTATCAATCTTAACTCGAATCCGAATTATTCCCAATTCTCAATTCACGATTTCGTTGGGACATAAACGACCGCGAGTAGTACAAACATCCCGATAAAAAATATAACAAATTGTGTTTACTTTAGTGAGATTTTTACCTTATATTTCTCTTGATTGAGAAGTATTTTGGAAAGAAATTTTCACGGGATTAATACTATACGTATATAAATTTGTTTGCTTTTCTACAACCAAATTTTGGCGCCGTTGCCGGGAAAAAAAGACGAGAACGAATTTTGTTTGAAAGAATATACCGTTGAAGTAGAGTTTGAAGACCCTTCCTTTGGAGTTATTTTGCTATTTTAGTACTAAAAATATAAAAAGTCACTAATTCGATTCCTATCGAATTATAAAAAATAGTAAACATTTGTGGATACTACTAGCTATCCATCTAAACCATTCCACCAAAAAACAACAAACAAATCGTAAGTACTATGCGAGGTACGACGGACCTTTAAGTAACAGAAACTATAAGTGATTTAAGAAAATGATAGCTATTCTCTAAGTAGTCATTGCGGCTCGCTAAGCTTTTCCGCTCACTTGTGGGTAATCTTGGAGACTTATCGTGAAGCTTGTAATAAACGGTTACCAAAAATATTTTAAATTTTTGTTTTCATTCTTAATAAAAATTAAAAATTGTAAATTTCCCCAAAAATAATCTTCTTAATCTCAAAATCTCTAGGTTATTTGTTTCACTAGTGCATGCGCACTCGATCCTCCTTGGAATACACAATTCCAAGAAGACGTAATTGTCGACAATCTCGATACCGACAAGAGGCAATCATCCCTCTCATTTTGGATCCGATTTTCAATGGCCGATGACCGACCTATGGCCGAGCAACTTCAAGCTCCCACCCGGTGGGGGTTTGAAAGTGCTATAGTTGTACCTATCATAAATGCTCAAAATTTTGAACTCAAATCCTCTCTCATTAATTTGGTTCAAAACCGAATTTTTCGAGGAGGTAATGATGAGGAGCCTCATGCTCATATTCGTCATTTTGAGAGCATAACGAACAACCAAAGGTACCCGGATGTACCTAACACCACCATCAAAAACGTCATCTCTTTTCCCATTTTCTACTAGATGTGGGGTTTGCAAAACGTGGCTAGACAAAGAACCCCCGAATTCTATTCTCACATGGGATGACTTAGTTTCTAAGTTCATCAACTTTTTCTTTCCACCTTCTAAGACCACCAATCTTCGGAACGAAATTACTGAAATTTTCATCAAATTGCTCAAGAATCTTTCTCCGAAGCTTGGGAGCGTTTCAAGGAACTTCTAAGGAAGTGTCCTCACCATGGTTTTACCACTCATCACCATTAGACACATTCTATAATTCGTAAAGCTATAATGATCAGATTCTTCTTAATTCCGCTGCCCGTGGAAATTTCTCTACAAAAAGTCCAACCGAACTACAATTATGCGAGAAAAAATAAAGCCAAAGTTAGATGTTCACGGAACGCCGTGATGCGAGTGAGTACGAATGCTCCTCCTCCCTCATCTAATTCATCATCTAACTTTGAGTTCCAACAAATGGCAGCAGCATTAGAGGATAAGATGACTTTGACTTTTAGGAATGAAATGAATGAGATGAAAAACATGATGAAAGCTCTTGAGCCACTCCCGCTCCGATTATAGCGGTTGAGGAAAGGTGATAACTACTTTGGAGTAATCATAGTTTTATTTGTGTCCAATGACTAGAGGAGGTTATGAGTACCCGGTTTATCATGATAATTTCCAACAATTTCAACAAACCGCATCGGTTGGTAATTTTGTTCAAAATGGAAATTCCGGGTACCGAACTCCCAACTTGGCAAACCAAATAAGACCACCAGGCTTTAATCAACCCAATCCACAAGCTTCTAGACCTAACCAAGGATATAATGCTAATCAAGGGTATTATGGGACTAGAAATGTGAACCAAACCACTCAAGTTAACCATGGAGCTAACTCGGGCTTATCACAACAAGCTCAAGCTTATCAAGTCCCGAGTACACAAGCTCTGGTTACTTACTCAAGGTTTGAGGCTTACACAAAAGCGAATGATGCTACTTTGACCAATTTGCAAAAGAATTTGAATGATTTCAAAAAGGAACAACAAGATTTTCAAAATGAACAAAGGAACTTTCAAAATATGATGCTTAACATGTTTCAAAAGCAAATGGGAAATAATAATGCATCGGGTTCGGGAACCTTACCGAGTAATACGATTCCTAATCCAAGGAATGAATGCAAAGGGATTACCACCACCCGTAGTGTGTTGTTCTTGAAGGACTCCTTAACCTCCTATGCCCCTCCTTTATGTCAATCCGGACAATGAGAAGGCAAAGGAAAACCGAGGTACAAAAGTGACTCAGTGCAACTTAATAGTTCACATATGTACCTGGCAAGAGTCCAACCTCCGGTATTTCAAATAAGGAAAAGGTCAAAACAAAGAACAAGAACCCGTTGTTGAGCCTAGAAAGTTGTTATGAACCCGTCCAAGACTAAAAACAAATTTCCTTACCCTTCAGGTTTAGAAAAGGACAAGCATCGTGAAAGAGAATGATATCTTAGCTTCAAAAGATCATAGAAATCTTTTCGAGATCTTCACTTTGAACTTAGCTTGCTGATGCTCCTTGTATTCACATGCCCAAGTTTGCTTTTAATGAATCAAAAAGTTGTTAAGTAAACAAAGACAAGGTTGATGAAATAAACAAGAATCAATGAATGCTAATGAGCTCGGTTCACGCGGTCATTCCTCAAAAAGCTTCCTTCCTAAAAGCTTTGTGACCCAGGACGATTTTTCTCATTCTTGTGTATTTTGGGAGTTTATAATCACTTGGCACTAGCGGAACTGGTGCAAGTATCAAATCCTCATGCCTTGTCTATTTTAGAAACTTGGAAACTTGGACTTCCAGACCTATAACAAGTTCTAGAAAGGTTTTAGAATTAGCTGAGACCAACAAATTTCTAAACCAACCCTACGGATAGCCGAAAATGTGTTCGTTAAGGTCGAAAAATTCTACTTCCCGGTCGATTTTGTGATTTTAGACTTTGCTGCGGACCCCCGTGTTCCTTTGATTTTAGGAAGGCCATTTTTGAGCACGGCTCATGCCTTGATTGATGTTTATGAGGGGGAGATCATTTTAAGACATGATGATCAATCCTTGGTCCTTAAGTGTGGTGATACTCCCACAATTTCTTATGACAATTTTGAGACCGTGAAACGAATTGATCTTATTGATGCAACTTGTGCGGAGTATGCTCCAAAAGTCTTGGACTTTACCGAGAGTGGTGATTCCACTTCTATCATTTTGGACCCTCCACCTTTCACTCCTTTTGAAGGAAGTGAGATGCTTCTTGAGGAAGAAATAGAAGAGTTTTTTAAGAACATATATATCTTTAAACATGGTTCGAAAATGAAGAGTTTAATGAGAAGAGGGTGATGTAATATACTGTAAGAATTCAATTGCTTGAAGACTTAAATGATGATCCTTTTTCACAATTTATTCCTCCTAAGTTCAAAAAGCAAATCAATAATGTTGAATCGGTCAAAACATCAATTGAGGAACCACCCGAACTTGAACTCAAAGATTTGCCTTCTCATCTTGAATACGCTTTTCTTGAAAAGGATAATAAACTACCTGTCATAATTTCAAAGGATTTAAAAGAGGATGAGAAGGTAAACTTTTGTGTTCTTAAGGCTCCCAAAAGTGCTTTAGCTTAGGAAAAATCTCCGACATTAGGGAATTGACCCAAAAGTTTTGTACACGAAAATATCACAAAATTTTAATGAGGATATACAAACCAGTGGTTCAAATGCAAAGAAGGGTCAACCCTAAAAATACAGAGTGATTAAGAAAGAGGTTCATCAAGCTTCTTGATGCTAGGCTTGATTTACCCCATCGGATAGCCCATGGGTGAGCCCGGTTCATTGCGTTCCAAAAAAGGGAGGAATGACCGTGGTACAGAATGATGACAATGAACTTATTCCAACCCGACTTGTGACCGGTTGGAGAGTTTGCATTGATTATAGGAAGTTAAATGATGCCACTAGGAAAGACCATTTTCCCTTACCTTTTATGGACCAAATGCTTGAAAGGTTAGCGGGGAATGAGTTCTATTGTTTCTTAGACGGATTTTCAGGGTACTTTCAAATTCCGATTGACCCCCAAACCAAAGAAAAACTACCTTTACTTGCCCTTATGAACCTTTGTCCTACAAAAGAATGCTATTGGCCTTAGTAATGCCCAGGGAACCTTTCAAAGGTGCATGACGCCATATATCCTGACAGATAGAAAGAACCATGGAGGTTTTTTTATGGTGACTTTTTCGGTATTTGGGGATAAATTTTTCAAAGTGCTCAGGATAATCCTTGATAAAAAGCTTAATCTATGTGAAGAAACAAAATCTTATGCATAATATTGGGAAGTGGGTCCATTTCATGGTAAAGGAGGGAATAATTTTTGGGGCAAAAATTTCTAAAAGTGGGTTAGAAGATGGATAGGAGCAAAAGTAGAATTGATAGCTAAATTACCTTACCCAACCACGGTAAAAGGAATCGAAGTTTTTTAGGTCATGGCGGGTTTTTCTCAAAGGTTTTTATTCCAGATATCCTCAAAATTGCAAGACCATGACTCATCTTTGGAAAAGAAACTCCTTTGTCTTTTTTCGGATGAGTGTAAACAAGCTTTTAATGACCTTAGGAAGAAGCTAATTGAATCACCAATACTTGTTGTGCCTAATTGGGATTATGATTTTGAGATCATGTGTGATGCCAGTGACTTTGCTCTTGGAGCAGTTCTAGGTCAAAGAAAGGATAAACATTTTCATCCTATTCACTATGCGATAAAACTATGACCGGGGCTCAACTTCATTACACAACAACTGAAAAGGAAATGCTAGCTGTATGTATATGCCTTGGAGAATTTTGACCATATCTATCTTATCGAGGACATAGTGTTTACGGATCATCGGCTATTAAGGTACCTAATGGCTAAGCAAGATATGCTAAGTCAAGAGCTACTTAGGTGGAATTCCACTTACTTCCAGGAGTTCAATATTGAAATAAGGGACAAAAAAGGAGCTGAGAATGTAGCCGCCGATCACCTTTCTAGACTAGAAAACCCTCACAAGAATGAACTTGAAAGGCAAAATATAACTGAATCTTTTCCTTTAGAGTCACTAGGGAGATTTGAAGCGATCAAAAAGATTAATGTGAATGATAATGTGATTAATGAGAATGAAAAGGTTGTTGAAAATGTTGTGCTTAATAATGTGAATGTTCTTAGTGATAATACCACGCCATGGTTCGCCGACTTAGCAAACTACCATGCGGGTAATTTTGTTAAAAAAGGAATGAGTTCACAACAAAAGAGAAAATTTTTCAAAGATGCAAAACACTACTAAATTGGAAACCCTTTTAACTGTTTGTTTTAAGATTTTGCGGACCAAGTCATTAGACATGTGTATTTGGCAAAGAGGCTAATGAGATACTTCCCATAGGCTTGTCACAATGACCAACCGAGAGGGCCATCATAGTGCCAATTACACCGCTCGTAAAGTCTTTGACTCTGGATTCTTTTGGCCCACCATCTATAAAGATGCTATCAACTTGGTAAAACATTGCGATGCTTGTCAAAGACAAGGCAAAATCTCTCAAAGAGATGAGATGCCTCAAAACGCAATACAAGTTTGTGAGATCTTGATTGTGGGAATTGAATTTCATGGGTCCATTCCATCTAGTAGGGTAACAGTACATCTATTGCAGGTGGAATATTTGTCCAGTGGGTTGAAGCTAAAGGCATTACCTACTAATGATGCCTCGTGTTGTTTGTAAGTTCTTGAATAGAGTCTTTTTGCTAGATTTGGAACCACCTCGACTATAATCAGTGATAGGCACACATTTTTGTAATGACCAATTTCCGAAAGTCATGCAAAATATGGTGTGACCCCATTCGTCATTCGACTCCTTACCATCCTCAAAGACAGTGGACAATTTGAGGTTTTCAAATAGGGGAATTAAAAGGATTTTAGAAAGAACCATAGGTGAGAATAGAGCTTCTTGGAGTGATAAGCTTGATGATGCTCTATAGGCTTTCCGAACCGCCTACAAAACACCTATTGGTTGTACTCCTTATAGGTTGGTTTATGGAAAAGCTTGCCATCTCCCTATTGAGTTGGAACATAAAGCTTTTTGGGCTCTTAAGCAAACAAATCTAGATCTAACTTGCGGGTAAAATAGAAGAGAGAAGGTCACAAATCAATGAGCTTAATGAATTAAGAGATGAAGCTTATGAGAATTCTTTGCTTTATAAGGAAAAAACGAAAAGGTTACATGATTCAAAAATTAAAAACCGAGTTTTTAATGTTGGGATCAATACATCTTTTTAATTCAATAAGGCTAAAGATTTTACCTCAGGGGAGCTTTAAATCTCGATGGTCGGGACCGTTCCACAATTGCCATGTTTTCCCATATGGAACAATATGAACTTATTCAAAAAGATGGTCAAACTTATAAAGTCAATGGTCCATAGGGTCCCAAACAATATTTTGGGGAAGATTCCCTAAATGATTTATCCCAATGTAAGACCGACCCACCATGAAAAACTAGTTTGGCGGAAAGAGTCCAAGGCGAAGGGGTCACTATAATAAACAAGCGCCTTCGTGGAGGCACCCCATGCTTCCCTTTTAATTTCTTTCATCTTCTTTCTATTTTCTTTTCCCCAAGGACAAATCAATTCGGGGGCGAGTATAGCTTGTACTCGGTTAACAAAAACTAAGCCGTTTTAGAGATGTTTTTGAGCTAACAATGAAACAATGAGTAAGCTTTTTCTTTCTTTCGTCCTTCTTGTATGGTTGTTTGTGATTTTGTCAAGGTTTCCTGATTTTGTGAAGCTTCAATGGTTTCAAAATTGTGGAAGGAACAAAGCAATGCCCAACAATTTCCCTTTGATGGTGTTCCAAACTTCTCTTCATAAATAAGGAAAATCTTTTATCCTTGTCCTTTTATTCGCACAAACATCTATTCTTTTGGCATGTCCTTAGAATTTTTGTTAAAGATTCCTTTTGACCCTTAATTTTAAACACTGAGACAATTGTTTCATTTTAGTTTGGGGAAGGATATCTTCGATATTGACTTGCACTTCACGCAACCTTGTTTGAATCTTTTTGAATTATCCTTTTTTGTAAAAAAGTGGAAAATTTTAAATTTTTGCTTACAAGAAAAGCTCAAAAGAAGCTTAGTTTGGGGAAAAACACCACTTTTTGGTAATCCGTTGGTGAGAAATAGGAGTTAATTTTGACTTGACCGGGTAAAAATGCATGCCCTAGAATTCTTTTAAACCTACCATTTGTAGGGCCAGCTTTCACAACCTATTGCTCTGGATTTTAAAAAAAATGTGAAGAACAAGAGATGATGTAGTTAAATATAAGTGTATTTGCTTAAGCAAGGTTTATTTGGAAAACCTAAAGCTTTCGATGAATAATTTGTTGTCCTTTTTACCCACCAAGCCTTAACACACCTAATCATACGTGCTCTTTTTAATTTAGCTAAGTCAACCAATGTCTTTAGAAAAAGTCTTACATTTTGAAAAAGAATTCATTTTAAATGTTAAGTAATATTTTTGGTTTTCCAAATTTATAATTGATTTTCTTAAAGTGAAATTTTTCCATTCATCAAAAATATAATTATAAAAAGAATGCCAATGAAGCATTTCTAATGCAAAAGCATTATTTTTCGTGCCAATGAAGCATTCGCAAAAAATAGAATAATAAAAGCTATATATAGTTTTTAATCGTTGGCGTATCCATGTTGAGAAAGACTCGGATGGGGTCGCAACTAAGGATTAAAAAACTATGTACGCAGACATCAAGGTTCGATAGGCAATTCAACACTAGGAGCGCTGCCTAGGTGATGATTGCAACTAAGGACTATTGGATTCTAGCTTTGTAGGAAAAAAGGTGTGTCTGATAAGCCCACAACGTAGCAGCGGAGTGGGGGTTCGAACTAAGAACACCGGTTGTTGATGCGATATCCTATTTGGGAGAAAGGCCTAAGTAGGGGTTCGAACTAAGAACAACATTCCTATTGCAAGAAAAAAAAAATAATAAATTATAGTATATGGAAAATAAAAGAATGGTTAAAATTTCATTTTCTCAAATCAATTTATAAGTTTTGTTTCCAAATCTCTTTTAGCTTTGAGTAGAGATTTATCTATGTTATTAACATTTGAGCTCACAAGGCTTATTTGTAAAGCTTAGATGGATTTCAACTATATGAAGATAAATTGATCTATGGTTGAGTTAAAAAGAGTGCACACATCTAAACATTATTATTCCTTAGTGAAAAGTTCACAAGTTGTAAGTATAAAGAGCTTAATCATTTGGACTTATATTGACACTGAGCTTGTTTAATACTTTGTTTAGTCTATGAAAAATCAAGGATATACGAAATTTTTCCTCTTTTTGCTCTATTCATCGGGAGTAGCCTAATTCAATGTGCCTAAAAGTTGCAAGTTGCAATGAATGCCATAAATGTGAGTTTTCCAATGGGATTAATTGTTGAGAAAAAAAAGCTATAAGTTGTTTTAAAAAAAAAATGAGGGGTGATTCATAAAAGATAATAGCAAGTGTGGCATTTTTGAAACATTGATAGTTTACAAGTGTACACTTGATCATTGCGAGAGGACACGGCAACCTTTAGTTTGGGGAATTATGTAAACTTAATTGTATATATAAATTACACCCCCGGATTTTGCCAAATATAAGCAAAAAAAAATGCAAAAGAATAGAAAATGTGTGCTTTTGTGTCTATTGTGCAGGAAAGGTTAAAAAAAGACAAAAAGAAGCAAAATCAGTCAAAAACATCAAGAAAACGGAAAAGACAAGACAAAGAGTGAAGACGGGAAGCCAAATCCAAAGCCCGGATCAGCCTATCATAGAAATGAAGACCCCAAAATGAAGTCAAAGGACAATGTTGACAAGTGTTCAAAGTTCAAAGGCTATATGGTAAGTTTATCAAAGTCAAAGGGCCAAAGTTGCTAAAGAGGAAAGTACTGTTTGTTTAAGGAAGGAAAAAAGAAAAAGAAACCACAGGGCTAGAAATGCGTCATATTTTAAAAGATCTTTATACTACAAAGAGCAAATCAAACGCAGGGACCATTTGTGCAAATCCCACAAACTTTAATTCATAAACGCGGTTTTATATCCTTCCCATAACCGCTCCAACAACTTTTCCCCCACCAATTTTGCTTACAAACCCAATCACCCAAAAATCCTTCCCCCGCTCCTCTAATCTTCAATACTTCGCATATTTCCCTCTTCCACATCATTTCGTCCACTTGTCAACCCCTGATTGGTCTAAACACCTCATCAACACAATCAAACGGCTAGAAAATTGTTTAAAAATGATCAACGGGAACGCTGATATTCAATGAAGAATCAAGAAACTCCTCACCTCTCATTCTTCCAATTCTCTATAATAGACATCAGAGGGTTCATTTTTTCAGGTTGTTTGTTTTATGTTTTAATTTTCACTTTGTAATTTTCATCAATATTAAGCATTTTCTTTTCAAATTTTAAGCAATCCGCTTTAAAGCACTTAGTACTTTCCAATTTCACGCTTGTACTTCATCATTTGAGTAATAACATTTAGTTTCAGTTTCATTTGTCCCTATGATTTCTAATTTTAATGGGCCGTATTCATCCATAAGCTCCTCAAAAAGCCTCTTTGAGCTTATTACTGTTCATAAGCTCAAATTCAGTCAAATTTTGTGTTTAAGCAATTCATTTACTCAATCTAATCCATTTACATCAAAATCATGATCACTTGAGGTGTTTTGAGTTCATTTTGAAAGCAACAAGGTAAATAAGCTAAAATTAGCTTATTGAGCTTAAAGCTCAGGTTTAGAGGCTAGGGAGCCACTTAGGTTCAAGTTTTTTAAGCCACAAACACGTCTACAAGAGTGCTTTGTTCTGATACTACAATAATCTCAGGTTTCATTTCCTCAATCTCATTTTAACTTAATGTTAGCTTAATCAATTGCTTATTTCCTATTCAATTTTGTTTAAAAATCTCTTTAAACATGTTTGTTTAGGCTTAATCCCTAGCTGTTTTCAGTTTTCATTAGATTAAATTTGTGTAATCCTAGTTTCTCTTTTAAAACTGTCATATAAGTGTATTAAGCTAGCTAAGAAAGTAGCTTATTATCACTAATAAGCTGTAGGTTTTATAGTTCAAAAAGCTTAAGTAGGTAAATTTTAGTGGAGAGTCAGATTAAAAGGCTTAAGTCAGTTTTAGTTTTTAAATAATTTTTAAGCTCATTTTAGTTTAGACAGTTCTCCTTTATTAGGGAGTGTTGGATTTAAGCTGGTCTTGACTCTTAAAGTCCAACTTCACTCTGAATCTGTCAAAACTCTTCATATCAGTTTGTGTTTAGGGTATTAAAATCAAGTTTTAAGAAAGATTTAAAAGTTAGTTAGCGGAATTCAAGAGTTTAGAGTTTAAAAACTTCTTATTTGCACCAGGGCAGGTTAATTGAGAAAGAGATTTTAGGATTTTGTGTTTTATAGCTTTCTATTGTTCAAGTTTTGTCAATATAAACTTAGGTACACTTAGTGAAGTTGTTAGAAGTCCTAATTCTCAAAGCTTAGCCTGTTTCCTTTTTGTTCTTTGCAAAGTGCATCAGCAACAACAGTTTCAGCTGTTGTTGCTATATACGAGGTAAGTCATATTATCAAGATTTAAACTAGTTTTAAGATTTAGATTTTAGAATTTAAAGTTTTAGAGTTTAAAATTTTCTCCTTAGTATAATAAATCTTTTAGTTTTCATAATAAGCTCTTAGAGTAGCTTATTTGTACTCTCAAAAAGTAGTATAGCAGCACTTTTGATTCTTAGCTTAATTTTCTTATTGATTTCTTATTTTTAGTTGGAATTTTTAGAAACCTTTTACCTAGGTTGATTCAAGGTAAGTAGGATAGCTTATAGTCAAAATTCTAGCATCTAAGGTTCAGTAATAAGCAGTTTAGCTTATTAAGAAAAGCTTATTTCAGTTTAAGTAAGAACTTGCACATTTTAAGATCATTTTTCTTGTTAAATTTGTTAATTCTTAGCTAATTTTTGTTTAGATACCTTTAGTGCACATCTTAATCTCCAAATAGTCTCTTTTGTTTTTCATTTTCATCAAGAAATAAGCTAGGAATAAGCAAAAATCTAAAAAGTTAGGGAAAAGCTTAGTTTCTGTGAACAGTAGCAAAAAGCTAGATTTTTAGCTTATTCTGTGGACAAAAGTCAAAAGTGTCTTTGTTAAAGTTGTTTAGAATAAGCTCCTTAATAAGTTTGTAGTTTTGAGTTTTTGCTGAATCCCACTTTTTCAATAAGCCAAAAATAAGCTAGATCGTAGGGTTTGTTTTGTCATTTCTAGATAGTTAGAGGGTACCCGTTTTCATACAAGTGTAAATTCACAATAGTTAGCCCGCCTACCCTTTTCTTTCTATCTTTACATTTTCTTTCCTGTTCTTCCTAGAATAATAAATAGTTTTAATATTTTAGTTATTAGTTTAAATAAAATTAGGTTTAGTTTTTTTAATTGATAAAAATAGGGCTCAATTAGTTTATAAAAATTGGGGCTTTTTGTTCCACTTGATTTCTGCACCTTTTTAGTATTTTAAAACCATTTTACTTTATTTTTCTAGTTAAAATTGTATTTTCTAGGAATTAAAATAGATTTTAGTTAATTTCTTTTTCTTAAATAATTCATAAAAAATAGAAAAATAGTTGAAAATTTTTAATTCTTTTTGTGAAAATTTCTTTTTAAATCTAGTATTTTTGAAAAATAAAAGTAAAATTTTAGTGATAATTTTTAGAAAAAGTTTATTTTTGTAAATTCATTTTTCTATAAAAATTCATAAAAAATTCAAAAATAGTTTAAAAATTCTAATTCTTTTTCCTAAAATTTTCTTTTTAAATTTGTGATTTT
>BQNB010146917.1:0-16508 GCA_026074375.1 Tanacetum coccineum
CATCTTTGTGTGCAAAACGACTTTTGTCAAGATTTTTTTTTTTTGCCCCCCGTCCTCTAAATTCCTGGTTCCGCCACTGTTGACTAACTTGTTTAAATAAATGGGTTTGGCTTAGTGGCTAGTACTTTACTAGTAGATCCTCAGGTTGCAAATTCGAGCCACTACCCTTCCCTCAAACTTTTTTTTTCACCAATAAAAGTAAAGAAAAAAGATACTAGTAGCTCATTAGTAGTGGAATATGAGCACAAGTTTGGTTTTCATTTCTTACACTTAGCAGTTTAGTAATATTCTTATGTTTTGGTGTGGATTGTAAATGTAACTACTATTTTTTAGAAATTAGCAAAACATTGTAACGCAATTACTTCTTAATTTTACCTTGTTAGCTAAAGTTATACTAAAACTTCTACTTTGTAAAAAAAAGTTAGTGTATGGCTTCCCCTATATTGAAAATACGAATCGTAATTCCAAGTTGTAACCATGTCTAAAAAAAGTGCACCGCGTAATTATATGTGCAGGGACGGAACCAGGGGGTGTCCCGGGAATTTTGCGGCGTAGTGTTAATTATTGTAAAAAACCTCGAATTTTCTTAAGTGCACCTGGACACCTGGTCCCAGAATTTTGTGTTCCTCGTTTCGTATAATTTTTCGTAAATGCACCTGGTCTAATTGTGTCCTGGTTCCGTCCCTGTATATGTGTCATGTCAATCGGACTTAAAATAATTCAACGAGACACGCGTACGTGAAATAATTGAGAACCATAAACATGTATCAAATTATTTTATTTGTCCTTTAAGTGAAAAAAAATTATAAATATATAACAAAGAGCTATTTTTCTTTTAGCTCAAATTGATTTATTACAATAATAAGATTTGACATATTTTTATTTGGCTTGTTAAAGATTGACTAAGCCTATTTTAGCAACTTTTCATGTATATAGATAGCAAGTCGTTATTCAGTGGGTCACAACAAATATCAAATAACCGTAAAACGACACGGTACGCAAACATTAATAATTTTGTTTTTGTTATAAAATTACGGAAATATAAGTATGAAACGAAAAATATAAAGTTTGATAAGTAAAAAGTATTACAAGAAAAAAAAATACGGAACATAAAATGATAAAAAAATGTCTTATAATGTCAACAAACTAGTTAAAATAAGGTAAGAGGATGACACTATCAACTAGAGGGTGTACGAATACACCACCTAAAAAAGTTTACATAGAAGCTGAATGTATATAAAAAAATATTCTATTAGGGGTGTGCAGAAAACCGAAAAATCGAAAAACCAAACTTAAACCAGAAAAAACCGAAAACAGTTGTTCAGTTTTTGTAATTTATAAAAACCGAAGTTTAAAGTTCGGTTTGGTTTTAGCGAAAACACCAAACCGAGAACTGACGAAATACATATAATCTAAAAAACTCATATTTCAGTTGCTTCTTGAATGTGTCATTTAAAACACATAAACAATTATCATGTGGTAGTTAGTTTTTTTCTTCATTATTTTGTCACTTTACGACGCATAAATAATTTTTTTATATAAATTTTTTATAATCAGTAATTTCTTATTATCATTGTTTTGTATTTCTTTTTTCTTAAAACTTGAAAAAGTTATTCAATGTCGCATTAGAAATCAACCATTGAAAAATCAAACCGCAATAAACGAAATAAAACCAAAAACCTGAAAATAAATATAAAAGCGACCCTAAAATAAACTGAAACCAAAGGATTTTTAGCAAGAAAAACCGAATAGTTTCGATTCGATTTCAATTTTAGTCAAAACCAAACCATACTCAACCTTTCTATAAAATGATATTTTAGTGTAATTTTTTTCGAAAACTCAAATTGCCCACTACCCACGTACTAAAACCCAACATTCAACACTCTAAAATCTTACAAATCATTCATCTCTAAGTAAGAATACTCGATTTATCATTTCGATACTAGATTTTTTTTTACATTTTGTTGCTATTGTAAAAAAAATATTCTTGCCCTCCGTAACCTATTTTCCTGATTCCGCCACTGCAAGTTACCGCTTAAAAGCTAAACTGTATGATAAACTATAAATATATGATATGTCCTGACCAAGGTTATAAATAGCGTGTAGCGTGGCGTAGCGGCATAGCCAAGCCTCAAGCTTTAGCGTGAGACGTAGCGACATGACGTTTTTAAGGCGTGACTTAAGGCGGCAAAAAATATTTATAGATTTATAGATTATATCATAGTTTAGAATAATATGAGTAGTAAATATTATTAAATTCAAGCATCAATCCAAAATATTAGTAAATCCAAGCATAAATCTTAAATTTTAGAAAATCCCTTAAACACTTCAAAAAAACTCGCCACGCTATGCGCTATAGCGCGCTTTATCACGCTATATTGCACGCCACGCCTAGAGACGACGCCTTGGCCTGTTTCGTAACGTGGAGGCCACGCTTCGCGCTATGACGACGCTATGACGCCGCTATTTAGAACCACGTCCTGACCCATTTGTGCAAAAATATAGTACCACTCGAATTTTTTTTTGTTTTTCTCCTCAATCAGTCCATCCCACCGATTAAAAAAAATCCTAATTTTTTTGTCACAATCGACTCAAGTCGCGTCAGACAAGTTTATCATTGGCTCTATCTATGGTTGTCACCAAGGTAGTGCAATTGAAACTGTTAAAAGGAGTGTGGCTGATGATAAAAAAAAGAGGTGAAGAATCTATGAAATCCACATCGTCCATTATCTAGTAATTATGATGAATGTTTAAAAAAAAAAAAATAGTTAAATGATTCGAAATATCTCATACCCATGAGGATTTTTCAAATCCTTGCTTATTCAATCGTTGATCATATTCCTGTTTGATCACCAATCACTGAATAACATTTGATTATTGAGATTATTTTCTGATTCGAGTCCTTTAATCTTGTGGTATTGGTTTCGACGTGTCATTAGGATTAGGGTTTTCGTTTCTTTCTCTAATCATGAGCGATCGTAATTTCCATAACTCAAATGAAAATCAAACGCAGAAGATTTCGAAATCAGTTTTTGTGACAAATCAATCAACGCATCCTACACCCCCCCCTTGACAAGTTGATTGTTAAAACACACATGACCAAGGGCGTTTGTCGCATATGCTGCACACAAGTCTTTTCCAATTTATCAGATGGACGTGAAAACGGCATTTCTTAATGGTCCATTGAAGGAGGAGGTTTATGTTGCACAACCAGACGGATTCGTTGATCCTGATCATCCAGACAAAGTTTACCGTCTAAGGAAAGCTCTATATGGATTGAAACAAGCTCCGAGAGCCTGGTATGATGAACTCTCAAAATTCCTGATTTCCAAAGGTTTTACTAAAGGTATCATTGACCCGACCCTATTCACGATAAAATACGGGGAGGACATTCTACTTGTGCAAATTTACGTTGATGACATTATTTTTGGTTCCACAAACCCTAAATTTTCAAAACGTTTTGAAAAATTAATGCACGGTAGATTTGAGATGTCCTTAATGGGGGAAATGAAATTCTTTTTAGGACTTCAGATCCACCAATCCCCACGCAGTATCTTTATCAATCAGGCCAAATATACTTTAGAGATTCTAAAAAAACATGGTATGGAAAAAGGACAAAGCCTTGGTACACTAATGGCTACGAAACCTAAATTAGATGCAGACTTAAGTGGTGAACCCGTAGACCAAACTGACTATCGTAGCAAAATCGGGTCACTCATGTATCTGACATCTAGTAGACCAGACATAGTGCAAGCTGTATGTTATTGTGCAAGATATCAAGCAAGACCGACTGAAAAACACCTCAAAGAGGTTAAAAGGATCTTTCGATACTTAAGAGGTACCATTCACATGGGACTCTGGTATCCGAAGGGTTCTGGCTTTGAACTAACAGCTTTTTCAGATGCCGATCATGCCGGTTGCATTGATACTCGCAAAAGCACTTATGGAGGAATATAGTTCCTAGGTGATAAGCTAGCCAGCTGGATGTCAAAGAAGCAAGACTGTACTGCAATGTCATCCACAGAGGCTGAATACGTGGCGTTATCTGCAAGTTATGCTCAAGTAATGTGGATGCGGACACAGCTTCAAGATTATGGCTTCAACTACAACAAAATACCATTGTATTGCGACTCTCAGTCAGCCATAGCAATATCATGCAACCCCGTGCAGCACTCCCGTACCAAGCACATCCAAACTCGGTAGCATTTCATCAAAGAACATGTTGAAAACGGTATAATTGAATTGTACTTTGTCAGAACTGAATACCAATTGGCTGACATGTTTACTAAAGCCCTTCCCGAAGAAAGGTTTCAGTAACATCGTCAGAACTCATTGGTAATGAGAAATGTTTGACTCCAGCAGAACTGGATTTTTCTGAACTAAAGAATCTGCTTGATACCTCATCAAACATCAACATGTACATATTTTTGAAAAAAAAGAAAAATACAAAAAATATAAAATTTCAAAAAGAAAAATACAAAAATATAAAATTTCAAAAAGAAAATACAAAATCAAAAAATCAGAAAATGTTTCAAAAAATATTCTTCTCGACATGTCTCTTGGAATCGATAACATTTACGTACCTAGAAATGTTGATTAATATCGACACGGGCGTGTAAATGAAGTTCGAACAGGAGTTTCAAATGCTTTTTCAAAACATGTCATTTCTATTTTTTTCTTAAAGGCTATGTCAAATAGCATAACGTAACCCGGACTTCAAATAAAGGAAAGTTTATCTATAAAGATAACTTATCCTAACAACGAGAAATTAACTTTTCTCGGTCTTGAGCTGTTCTTACAAGACATTCAAAGTTTTGAGCTCAAGAAAAAGGATAGTGTACGCATAAGTCGCTTACCCTTAGAGTTGGAAGAGAAGTCTTCTAACATGATGTTTTTTCAAAATGTATGAACACCCGACAATATTTCAAGAATATCTCAACATGACGATTCATAATCTTTTCCAAAATTGTGTGTTCACACTCCATCTTCAAGGGATTTTTCGAACAACAACATTTAATGAGTTTTGGAACCATCATCACTCATGACCATCTTATGTATTCCAACCATTCCCAAAAAGTCTCTAAAAACAAACAAGATAATATAAGGACAATTCAATAGAATTATAGTTATAAGAGACTAAGTGTTTCAACCTCAATTTTATATTTCATTTTACAAACTTGGTAATCATTGTTTTTGTGGTCAAACATATGTACAATTGCAGGGGGAGCAAGTTTATGTTCCATGCAATTTCATGGCTAAGAAAAAAGATTTCCCAGGTATTTCATGACAAATTTTAATCATAAAGTATTTTAAAAACTAGTGGAATTTAGTATTTAAAATAAAGGGAGAAATGTATTTAAAATGTGATCTTGAAAATAATAAGTAATCTTATCGACTCAAAGTGCTTGATACTCTTCGAAAAAGGTTTTATGGTTACGATCTCATACCCTACAACATCTTATTTCACGACGATTCTGAAGTCATAAGGTGGTAAGGTTAGGTATTTGTCCTATGATCCAACTAGAACCAGAGGGATCTACCCAAGACACTTTTATAGTTAGAAATAGCAGTCCTTAGGTATGATTGGAGATGAATGTGTATAAGGGAAGAATATGTTTTTATTTTTGTTTTATATCTTTTTTTTATTTTTTATTTTATATAATTTTATTTTTATTTTTGTATTTTTTTTTCTTTTATTCCGCTAAGATTGAGCTAACACTGGAACAATCACAACAAGGTGTTAGTAATGACGTCTTGGTAAGCATTGAAGGGGTTGAAGAATGAAAAAGAAATGTATGGATAAAGGGTCTAAAGAAAGAAGCCCTCCACACAACTTAGGCAGAAACCGGGTCAATACATATGCTGTCAGAATCACAATGTTGATTGCTGACATTGAAGACGACATCATGGACCCAGTGATGCAATGCACAACCCTTCCCAGCCATTCGGGTTTCTCTCAAAAGAAACTTGTCTCATTTGTCACGGGAGATACACAGACTTCAATTGACTTTCTCTACTCCGATTAGATAATATGAATAGTGGCAGTTTGCTCCAAAAACCCCGATTACTAAAACACAAAATGCACTAATCGAGTCTAGAGCCAAGAGATCATCAAATAAATCTTATTAGGACACATTCCATGACAAACACTTGTTGAACATCATTAAGTTCACAAGCTGTTGACAAGAGTCCTACGCATTATCCTTGTGATTCTGCCAGAACATTCAGAGTGATACTCTTTAGTATTCACAATGACGAATGGAAATCCTTCCAGTGTCATCATCAAACAGCACTGCGGTAGGTGACTTGCGAGATTCTATATGAATCAAGCTTGTGTCAACTGGATATCGATAAAGGTCCCGAGTAAATGAATAAACGACATAATCAAAAAGAATAGAACTATACTTGATTCAATTCATCTTACGGTTGTCCCGCTTTGAGACGTTTCGGTAATTAAAACTAAAAGCATGGCAAATCTAATACATCTGTGTTAGAAGATCCTACGCTTTGAGTTGGAAACCTTGTCAAGGAGATCCTTTGAATCTACCTTATCACAGGTATAGTATTTATACTGTAAAACGGTCCTACGGAACCGAAGGTTAATCTAACCAAATCCAAACGAATGACAAAGCCATATTCGTCCACCCGCTTTATTGCTAACTGTTTTATTTCAGGATACATAAAGATGGAGAAGGTTGATGCCTCATTTCCAGCTGAAGTCCAATTCATTACCACATCACATGCTCAAACTACAAAGACATACTATAAGCATCAAGATTCAAGAATCATGAGAGCTCAATAATTAAAGACCAAGACTTTCGCACAAACAACTCTGATATACAAGATCTTACCTTCAAAGATATAAGTGCTATCTGGGGAGATTGTTAGCAAAGCATTCAAGATGAGCAAAGTATAGCAAGTGGTCAAGACACAAGACCGCAAGGTGGCAAAGACGATCAAGACGAAGGAATAAATGAATTTAAAGAACTCGGACGGAAAAGACGAAGTCTAAAAGACAATGACAAAGGCTCAATATCAAAGATCACAAGCCATAAGGAACAAGCCCTTACAAACGTAGACAAGACAAAGATCATAATAAGAGCTTTAAACACAATAGCAATCTCAATTGATCTCATGAGGGAGTGTCACAAGAAACTCCACTTCACGGGGGAGATTATTACACTCAAAATAATTGAGCTTCGAACAATGCAAGTTCGTTCATAAATTAAAATTAGGTCCACAGTCGCTAAATTAAATACATTGTATTAATGCGAGACGGGTAAACGTGCATCTTATTTGTAATCTAATTCGGTCAACTGTGAATCGGGCGAAAGCCCAAGTAAACCCGTGCCCGCCCAAGAATTACTAAAGGCATGCAAGGCCTTTTAGTCTTCAACTATAAAATACCCCTCTCCAAGGAAGGAGAGGGTGTTGGTTCATTTTGTAAACATTTTGATTTGCAAGTAATTCAACCATTTTCTCTCTCTACAATTCTCATAATTTCCTTCTCTTTTCTTCTTGAATTCGAGCTACATGATAATGAAGTGAAGTGATTAAGGGTAACCGACACATACCGACGAAGCGAGAGGTAATGGGTACACTTCTAAGCCCGAGCAAAATAATTTTAGTGACACCTACAATCCATCATGGAAAAGTCACCCAAACCTAAGGTGGAGACAACCCCAAAATTCCTAAAATAATTTTTAAAACCCACCTAACTGGTTCCAACCTAACGGTTCTATCCCGAACCGTTCCTTCAACAATAATCCTCAAAGCTTTAACAATCAATGAAATCTAAAAGGATTGGTATCCAACTTCATGGCATCTCAAGACACTAGACTGTCCAAGTTTGAAGTCGATTTCAAACAACAATAGAATGAGATGACCAACAAAATCGACACAGTGTTGAAGGCCATCACCGATCGAATAGCGGGCACACTACCTAGCGACACGGTTAAAAACCCAAAACTGAGTACTTTCCCAGTTTTGTCTGTTCGTTCTTACCCAACTGAAGACCCGCAATGCCAAAAACCCTGACCATGGGTTTCGATTAACACTTTCCACACTACATCCCAAGCAACAAAACGCGCTCCCGTGAAAGATGGCTTAGAATAAGAGTAAGAAATAAACTAACCCCGAAGACACCAACACCATTGCATACATTGAAGAACGAAGAGATACGCCACTGCTGGAGCGGAAAGACATAACTGTTGTTGGTAAATTAGGATCTAACAAAGACGACGAGGGAATTGAATGGTTAGATGTTGAAGAACCTCTAGATTTAGTTGACACAAGTGAGGAATTAGTTTATGAATCGTTGATTAAGAAAATGCCTAAATGCTCACTTAATTATGACTTTAGGATCAAAAAGGGTGACCCAAGAAACCTTAAAATTTCCTGCATGATAGGTCATAAATTCACTGCTAATGCATATATTGATGTTGACCTACCCATGAACATCATGTCCTTAGCCTATTATAACTCTATTAGAAAGAATGAATATGAGTATATAGGAAGAAATTTGATAGGATTAGGAAGGGACATGCACGTATTTGTAGGAAATATGAGTTACATCATAGATTTCACCATTTTTAGAAAATATTGAGACTAACATCGACCCTAGCTTGTCCCACGTGATCTTTGGACGACCCTTCATTGAAATCGTCTGCTTGGCTATAAATAGAAAATACGGGTTAATGACTTTTACGGACGGAACTAAAGAGATCACCTTTAAAACACCATATAAGGACCCAGAAAAGAGTGAATTGTCCAACGAGGGTCATGACTTATTATCATCTAGGGTAATACTCAGTAAGGACGACTATGATAGGGGATGTAGGAAGCCATCCGACTTAGAAGATGGATTTATAGAGACAATCATTAACTTGGAACCGACGTATGCGACTGGAATAGATGATGAAGGAGAAGTCACGTAAGGACGTCTGACTTCGAGTCTAGCTATAAGACTCGTAAATAAAGAAAAACGCTTTTTGGGAGGCAACCTAATATTTACTTTTTCCGCGATTAGGAGTGTCTTGTGTTTTAATTCTTTATTGTTTGTTTTATTATGTTTGAATTATTTTGTAATCATGCTTTGTTTGTTTATAACTTCGTCTTATTTGCAATCAAAAGTGTAGGGGAAATATTCGATTTTTAGAACTAAATTCAAACATTTAAAATAAATTGTTTAGATTAATTCGTGTCAATTTCGAGTCATATGATTGTAACGATTAATTCCAGGTTTCTATGTAGTACTTTCTTTAGATTTGACTAATAAAATTACGTGCAGGAAATTTCTCATTTAAAAATGAAGAGGAATTTTTCACAGTGCCTGGAGACGGCGCCGGGATAAAACCTGACGGCGTCGCGTCTCCAGTAATGTGAAAATTCGAAAATCTTTAAGTATTTCTCAAAAATAAAATTTGCAAAATTTAAAATTTGTGATTCTTTTGTAAACCTGCATAAAACCTATAATTTTATCATTACTCCTCATCCTATCTTTTATGCTTTCCATAAATTCAAACCCTAAAACTCTTATTGTATTTATATCTATCTCATGGATTTTACGCTTGGTGTGGCTGTCTTTGTCTTTGATTACAAGTTATATTTGATGAGATGAAGCTTGGAAGTTCTTAGGATGTTTTCATTAGACGACTCTTGGGAGGACGATATAACCAATTATCGCATGTTTCTTCTCCATTATTGAGCAAACCGGGGGGAATAACCAGTTTTCTTTTACTTGTTTTCTTTTCTTTTCCCCTTTATTCGTATTTACAGTACTTCTATAGAACATTGTGGACCAAATGTACAACTTAAAGTGTAGGGAAATAGCCCTTAGAAAAACCTATTCCCTATTCATTTGCCATTTGCTTTGTCCTTAAAATGATAGGTAATATATAGAAACATAGCATAAAAAAGGTAATTTTGACCTAATTTTTTTTATGACACATACCGACGAAAACCGAGTATTAATAGCGTCTCGTGGATAGGAATTTATATGACTAGCACAAAAACCCTTAAAACTCCACCCCCAAAATGTGAGGTTCACCTTTAGATCTTTAGGAATTCGGGTATCCATTATTGATACCCAAGATAGTTTATACCATTAGCTTTCTCGAGTTAAGATTCGAATGCAGTATATTTCTATTCCGTCGTTACGGAATGTGTACGAATGGTCTTTGTCGCCTTTTCCCGCAGCATTGGTAAGTAGTTTAAATTATATAAGTGTACCGATAGTATATTAAATTCTAGAACTTGTTTTTGTGATGCATCCCGAGACCGCATGTAACATTTCATATTTTCAGGTCATTTACGACGTCATATATTTCACTAATTATTTTTTTCTCGTACGCATTCGCTTTTAAATTTTAATAGTTAAGTTAAATCGCGAAAGTTAAAAAAATTATCATTTAGCGTAATCGGATACCAAACGAATTAAAGTTTTTGTCAAGCAAGCAATATATTATTTTTATGAAAGTAATAATTTACTTTTTATATTTTATTTTTATTGGTTGCGGTAAGACGAAACGTTTCGCAATTAAAATAATACGATTAAGCATACTCCGAATCACTTATACACATTTTAAAACCCTAGATAAATTATTAATATTTATCTAAAATATACTTTTAGGAAATTTCCTTAACCTACCCTAGTAAGACTTAACTAGAGGTTTCTTAACCCTAGTTAACCCCTAATAAATACCCTAACTAGACAATAAAATCATAACTACATTTCTTTACAAATTTTATCAAAAATCACTCCGCCTCCTCCCTCTCTTTGGCTTACGGCAACCACCCCAAACACAACCCAAATCCATATCAAATTTTATATAACACATTTACATACATACCTACATCATATCTAAGATGTCCTAAGAAGATTTGAAGGCTTGGTTAATCCTTTACAAGTGTTAAGCAAGAAAATGCAAAGTTAGGGTTTAGGAAATCAAGATCTTGCAAGCTTGGGTTTACCACTCCTAAACAAGGGTTTAGATTGTGTTGGGTATCAATACTTCATCATCTACTAAGTTATCTAAAACCCTTTATGTCTTTACATTCATCATTTTATGCATATATATGTCTATGTAGTTAATCACCATCTAGGAACTTATTTACTTGTAAATTTTATAATTCTTGGATTAATCATTGGATAATAATATAACTAAGACCTCAAGGAGTATAAATTACATAAGATATAAAGGGTTTCTAAGGATTGTAACAAGTGGTACAGGCGAAAAAGTCCTAAAAACAAGTTATAAAACACATTTTTTGAGAAAAAATATCTAAAGGGGCTTGGTTGGAGTTCGAAATTTACATATAATATTTTATGATATTATAAAATACTAAAACATGTCAACAGCAGGATCGTAGGGGTCAAAAGAAACTTCGAAAAAACCGATTAATAACAAGAAGATACGCTAGTTTACGAGTTACATAGTTAGATACTTATAAAACTATTTTTTATAAAAGTTACTATTCCTGGCAGAAACTTATACTTTGAAAACATCAATAAATATAAACTTTCAAATACAAGAACGGCCGAAAGAATCGCTAAAAACGGAGCTATAAACGAATAAGAAATACAGACATTTAACGGGTTTTAACGACTATTAAACTTATCTATATAAACATGTGAACTTATGTGAACAGTAAAATAATGTTCATCCAGTGGACTCAAAAACCTAAAATGGCTTATTTTGATACATCGAATTAGACGAAGACTGGGCGCACGAAACCTACAAATCCTGCACTTAAAACGTGCATTATAAACGCAGATTTTGTTAAAAAGGGTTATTTCTAAACGTTTTACTTTAAAATATAAATTTCGCTAAACCGATTTAGATGGTGTATGTAGCTATCTAGACATATATATGTTATTTAGTTATCAAGTGCTATATTACTATGAGACTTTCATAATAAGGCCTCTTCGGATGGCGTAATCCACGAGTTGTTGGATTTACATTTAAAGTAATCCTAGCTCCTCGTTACGTCCTGTCATGCCTCTTAAATAAGATACCCGAATGATAGATGATGAATAAACTAAATAAGGAATTGTATATGAGTAGTTGTTAATCAAAGAACTTGCGTACAGATACACATATATTTATTACGCTTAGGTTGCTTTCGGAAATTTCCCGTGATACGTTTTCATGCCATTTACCCGATATTTCATCACTTCACATCTAAGTTAGGGTCAGAGCCCAACCAATACTATCTACTTGTTTTACAAACTTTGGTCGGGTGAATTACATGCTTTGTTTATACTACGACACAAGTGTTTTCAAGTGTTTTTCCCTAAGTGTAGTGCTATCCAGATTACTGCCTGATTATTAATGCCTAAGTTACCTTCTTGCCGTGAAGTCCCTATTTATCATGAGCCGTTAATTGCTAATTGTAGTAAGCGCTAGTGTTGTGGATAGATCTATCGGGACTGACAATCCCCACCTTACTTGGGTCACTAGTTTGATCATGGTGCATTTAACATTGAGAGGACAAGTGAGGTTGTTGGCAAGCATCCTATATTCTAGTTGGGGCAAACATCTAGTAAGGCTTCGGGTTCCATGAGCTTAGTGTATTAATACATGTTTTTGACTACTGACTTGTTTCATAGTCAACAAGTCCTTAAAAAAAAAGCCCCCTATGGTCCACTCTTTTACTTATAAACCTATGGATTCACTCAACCTTTGTGTTGACTTTTAGCGTGTTTAATTTCAGGTCCTCAGATATAAGCTTGGATGGGAGCCGTGATGGATATCTATGAAGATGGATTCTGTGTTTTATTTAAATTCGATGCAACTTTTATCTATGAAAACTTATGTCGTCTTTTGGGATTATAAATCTTTTGTTTAAAGAACGTATGTAGTAATGTCTATACTTTTCTTTATCAAAACATATGGGACCTAATGTCTGAACTCTGAATTTGTTATAATGCATCGAATGAACTTGTTTAAAAAACTTCCATTTAAGGTCGTTTCCTAATCTTTGATGTTGTACCTTTGAACGAGCACCCCAAGAGTTACCATTCCGCTGCAGTAACAATTTTAGGGTTTTACCTATTGGTACCAAGAGTCAAGGTAATAGGGAAATGGGTCATTTTCAAACCCTAGTCCTATAACCATAAATATTTTAAAAGATTTTTCCCTTACATCATTTTCAAAATACAGAATCTTTCATCGCTGATCCGATATCCGTGCGCGCATTCCCTGATCCTTACTTGCTCTTTTGGTTATCATTATAGTATTATATAGTTTATATATATTACTTGGTTTAAATTCGATCCCTTATGTCTATCTTCTAGTGTATTACTATTCATTCGTATCGGTTAATTATGTACCCTAAATAATTCATGATTATTTACATCATCCTTCTATTTCCTTTTCTCCATTATTACCATGTGCCACGACTCTGCATACCTTTACAAATTCTTAACGAATTGTGTACGTATGTTGCCAGAATCATGCCACCCAGGAGATTTAAGAAGAGTTTTGTATCTTTTGCGTTTACACATTTTATTGATATTGCCCCAGCCGCTTTAAACACTAGTTATGAAATAGAGTTAGCAGATGGAAAAGGTGGGTAAGTAACCAACACTGTTTTAACGAGGATGTACCATTCACCTTATATCACCATATTTTCAAAATAGACATTAACTACCCGAGCCCACTAGGATTTTTCGAAGTTATCATTGGCAAAGGATTGGTTGTCATAACTGCCGAGCTGTCATGAGATTGTTAACGAAAAGATTGTCCGTATTGCCTAATTCCTCTCTCCCGAATGCCAGAGATTCTTGAAGTCCAAGGCGAGAGGCCGGAAGAAGGATTTAGGATCACTTGCGCTATCAGGCTGATGAAAAGAACTTGATGACATGCCGGTTGTTCCAGACTTCTCTGAGATAATTTCCAGCTGACTTTCCATTTTACCTCATTGCGTGAGATGGAATTCCGCATCTGATTTTATTCCTTCCAACTTGTCACCATTGTTAAATCCACCATAACCGATAGCTCCGCAGAGATGCAGAATTGTCGAACCAAGCTAAAATGGCAACAAAAGAAGGCTTCATTCGACCTAGTCATTCACCATGGGGAGCACCCGTGCTTTTTGTCAAGAAGAAAGACGGGCGCGATTAATGTGTATTGCTACAAGAATTAAACAAGTTAACTAAAAAGAACGCTATCCCCCCCATAATTGATGACTTGTTCGACAATCAATTACAAGGTGTGTGTTGTTCTTTTTCTTCTCCACGAAAGATCTTCGCTTAGGATATCCATCAGTTGAAGTCCGAGAGGAAGATAACCGAAGACCAGCGTTTAGAACCCGATAAGGGCCTTTGAGTTCACTAGTCATTGCCATTGGGCTGACGAACGCACCAGCAAATTTATGGCCTTAATGAACCCGACGTCTGCAAACCGTATTTGGACAAATTTTAATTGATGTACATATGACTACATCTTAATCTACTCAAAAGTCAAAGAGAACATGAAGTACACCTGAAGACTATTCCTAGATGTTACTTAAGAAAGAAGAAGATATACGCCAAATTTTCAAAGTGCGATTTTTAGTTAAAGAAGTTACAGTATCCTAGGACATGTGGTCAAATCCGTGACGGTACTCCATTTGGATCCTAAAAAGTTTGAATTCGTCAAGACTGGAAAGACTCTTGAAGCGTCAAAAAAAATCCCGTCATTTTTAGGATTTGGCGGGTTTACTACCCCGGAGATTTATTGAGTATTTCTCCAAGATCGCAGAAGCCCCTCACCCTGATGACCTACAAAAGAACAAGACATCTGTGATGGGCGACGAACAAGATGAAGCTTATCCGTATTAAATTCTTCAAAATGAGAAGCCTATGCAATGCTCAATTTTTAGCAATTTCCCCGAAAGACCAAACGACTTTGTGGACTATTGTGATGCATCAAAACAGGAATTAGGGTTTGGGTGTGTGTTGAAAGTAGAAGGTGCAAAGTTAATAGCGTAATGCCGTCAAGACAGTTGAAGACGCATGAAAAAAAATTATACACCCATGGACCAGGAGCTCTTGGATTGCTGTGGTGTACGCTCTTAAAATATGGAGAAAAAAAAAAACACAATTATTTTCTTCCCCCCCCGTTTTTTTTATTTTTTTTATTAGTATAACGAAAAGTGTTATCTACACTGACACTAGAGTCTCCAGTACATCTATTTGACCAGAAAGATTTGTATATGCGCCAAGAGTGGCCCGGGGGTGGATACGAACAACCATTGACTATGTTTGTGAGATCAAATACCACTGCGTGCAAGGCAAATGTGGTGCTGATGCCTTGAGAAAAAAGAAATGCTCAACCAAGGCAGTACGTGCTATGAGTATTACTATCCATTCTGGAATTAAGACTAAGATTTTGGAAGCACAGGGTGAAGCTTCCAAGGATCTCAAAGCCCCAGCTGAATGGCTAAGAGGATTAGAAATACACTTTGAACGAACGCGGTATGGTGACCTTTACTTCTACGACTCGTATATGATTCCATCATTTGGGTGAGTAAGGAAATTGAATTATTGGATGAGGCTCAACTCTAGGTATATAATACATCCGTGTGCAGTAAAGAGTTTTTTAAAAAACCCCGATGATCTGAGAAACTGTATTGGTGGACTGTATGAAGAAGAACATTGTTGAGTGTACGTTAGCAGGTGTCTTACGTGCTCTAAGATTAAAGCCGAACATCAGAAACCCTCAAGATTACTTCAGCAACTGGAAATTCCTGAGTGGAAATGGGAGAAGATAACAATGGACTTGGTCACAAAGTTTGGATAGATTGACCAAGTCAGCTCACTTCTTACCTATTCGTGAAGATTACAAAACAGAGAAGCTTGCAAGGATTTATATCAACGAGATTGTAGCAAGATATGGTGTGCCGGCGTCAATCATTTCAGACCGTGATGGTCGATTCGCGTCACACTTATGGCAAGCTCTTCAGAAGGCGTTGGGTACAAAACTACACATGAGTACGGCTTACCACCCTGAGACCGACGGTCAGAGTGAGCGTACTATTCAGACGCTGGAAGATATGCTTCGAGCTTGTGTTAGGGATTTTGGTGGCAATTGGGATACTCGTCTCCTGTTGGTTGAGTTTTCTTATAATAACAGTTACCACACGAGCATTAAGCGTGCACCATTCGAGGCTCTGTACGGGCGGAAATGTAGATTCCCCGTGATATGGACTGAAGTTGGAGAAAGTCAGCTTATTGGACCAGAAATTGTGTAGGAAACGACAGAAAAGATTATTCAGATTAAGGAAAGGTTAAAAACGGCAAGGAGTCACCAGAAAAGCTATGCTAATAAGAGGCATAAACCCCTTGAATTCAAAGTTGGAGACCGAGTGTTACTTAAGGTATCTCCATGGAAGGGACTACGATTTGGTAAGAAAGGAAAGCTGGCACCACGATATGTGGGAGCGTTTGAAATAGTAGAGTATGTTGGAACGGCAGCTTATCGGCTGAAGTTACCCCAGGAGCTAAGCTGTATCCACGACACATT
>BQNB010146918.1:0-16508 GCA_026074375.1 Tanacetum coccineum
AACAACAAACAAACAATTATAAATAACATACGATTAATTACCTCTTCGCGTAACCACTTAGCAAAAGATTTATTGTGCTCATTCTTCATAAATGCTATTCGTTTACTCGGGTTTTCTGTTTTAAAAACTTGCTTGTGTCGCCTGAAACAATGTCTTTGATTATTATATTTGATAGAACAATTTCAAAACTCGATATACGGTACAATTTCATCTGTATTCTGTATTACATACAAATGTGCTTTCTGAAAGAGTTCCGCATAAACTTCACTTGATTTGCCGGCCGACAATGGATTTCCTTTCTCATTTTCATAAGTTTCATGTTTATCAGGTGGGAAACCAATAGTTTCCATGGATTTATGATATTCGCTAAAAAACTCTATTGTTTCTTCCACAATAGTCTCATCGGCAATGCATCTCTCTGGTTTATTTCTGTTTCGCACGTGTCCTTTAATAACCTTTATACATCTTTCGAAGGGATACATCCACCAAAAGCATATAGGACCATATAATTTTACCTCCTTAGTTAGGTGCACAGTCAAATGTATCATAATATCAAAAAATGACGGAGGAAAGAACTTCTCGAGTAGGCACAGTGTCACTACAACAAGTTCCAATTACAGCTTATCTAGTTCTTGCAAGTTGATTTCTTTCCTACATATAAATTTAAAGAAAAAGCAAAACCTGATAATAGCATATCGTGTGGGTGGGTGCATGATTGAACGTATAGCAATGGGCAAAAACTCTGCTTTAGCATGTTGATAATCCATGCGATTTACGGCCAATGAGCTTCCCTATCCTTTAGGGCTGACCAAACTAGAGAATTTTGAACAATTAGCCTTGTGGTACCCTATGTTGGATAACGTTTCACAAAAGGTATGTCTTTTGCAGCATTCTTAATGTTAACCCTACTGGTGGGAGTGTGTTTTGTCTTCTTCTTGCCTAGCAAACAACTCTGGTTTTATCCCCAACTCTGCCAGATCCAATCGAGCATTCATTCCATCTTTTGTCTTTCCAGGAACATTTAGCAAAGTTTCGACTAGACTCTCACAAACATTCTTTTCTACATGCATGAAGTCAATACAATGTGGAACAGAATTATGCCTCCAATACTTTAGCTTTCGATACCAAATGTTGAATTTCTTCTAATATGCTTCATTTACTTGGTTTGAACTTAGCCTCTCATCTTCTGTTGTTTTCCGGCCTTTTATGCAATTCGAATCTTGCCCCACCTCAGACCCTCTCATAATCTTCTTGGTTTTCTAAGGTCTTATTGTTTGTTCGTTTTCCTTTTCCCCACTTATTTTCAATATGTTGTACCTCGTTGTATATTTGTTCCCCGGTCAATGGATTTAGAGCAAGCTGAAATTCTTGTTGTCCATTAAACGCCTTTCTTATTGGCCTTCGTCTGAACGGATGGTTGTATGGTAGATATCGTCTGTGTCTAGCGTAACTTTGATTGGATGAGGCAAAAAGTCTAACACAATGTGTATCTTTCCCACATTCTACACAACCTTTGAATCCACTGTATGGAAACAAGCCACATAAAATGTACCAATGCAGGGTAATCGTTTATCATACCATAACACACAACGGCACACAGATTAAGTTTTCTTTGTGGGAGCAATCATATGTATCACCCCTGTCTCGAATAATGTTAGGGCAGATCATCAACCCAACGGTTTCTAAAAACATCGATATCAATTTCCTGGGTATCCTGATATTAATACCGAAAGCATGATAAACTTTCTTTTCATACACAACCATGAAGGAAGGTTGTATATAACAGATAAAACTGGTCATACACTATGATGCCTAGTTCCTGAGTTGACGTCAACCCCATCAGCCGATATTCCTAATCGTAGATTTCTTGGATCTTTAGCAATTTTGGGGAATTTTTCATCTATGGTACGCCATGCCTGTGAATCGTGGGGTGACGTAAAACAACATCTGTTATCCTCCTTGCGCTTACCATCTTAGATCTTCTGAAATACTTCTAACTAAAGAGTCGTTGTAAGTCTTGGTAATAAAAGGAAAGTACCCAAGAACATTACCTTTGTCGTAATGTTTTTCATACACTTTAATTGTCATATTATCCACCTTCCATCTTGATATCCCACAAGTTGGACAAACAGTCAACTCCTTGTTATCCTTCCAGTAAAGAATGCAATTGTTGCTACATACATGTATCTTTTTGTATCCTCATCCCATCATTCTCATTAGTTTTTTGGCATGATAAGTTTTTTCAACCATATTCGTATACCAGCGAGGTAGCATCTTTTTTAACAAGCCTATAATTCAGTAAAAGAACTTTATCAGAAGCTCCATACTTACCCTTCAAGTTGAGTAGTTTAACTATTCTGACAACTTTGTGAGTTAGACACAATCCTTTGTAAATTGGCTTCTATACGCGTCTAATAATATTGCTTGAAACTTGCAAGGTCATCCTCACAAAACTTTCTTTTGCAGCATTAACCAGTTTCACTTTGTTAGGACATCTGTTGGAATTTCTGAACCAAAATCCATGTCGAAATCCATGTCGTCAACAAACTCTATTGTAGCATTAACAGGTATTTGGGCAGTTGTTGCTTGCTCATCCTTTTCTCCATGTTTATCCCATTTTGTATAGAGTAGATCAATCCCGTAATATGAATAAATGAACTACACTTCCTCCACTTTAAAGCTCTATGGGTTTAAAAATGTGGTACAAACGACCTGGCATCATAAGATGGTTGCTTATTTACCTCATGGGTCCGAATGTTCCACATCTTCTGCAAGTTGTGTGGTACTGCATACTTTAATAAACGCTTCTACTCCATCAATAAATTGTTTTCTTGGATCTACTATTCTCATCCAAGACTTGTCCCAATCGCTAGTTGTTGAGGTCAACTATAACAATATATCCTACAAGTCCACAAATTAAACCATATAAGCACCAAAGCATTTGTGTATAATTACAAGGGACAGTGGACAGTGTAGAGGTAACTCAAATATCCCTTTGATTCACAATGACTAGTCAAAAAAAAAACAACCCATTACCCCAAACATGCCTTATTTCCAGTTGCAACCTCACAAAAAATGATACTCATGTTCCATGGTGGAAGCTTATATGGTATTTACTGCTGCTAAGTGTTTCCTACTATGAGATTATCAGAACTACTACCTGATATACAACACATATGCTTTTCTATTATGTTGTTTGTCTCATTATTCTAAAAATGACCAAAGTATACACAACCAAACAAATTTCCACTTAATTAAACTAAATAAAATTGATAATAAAAGTAAGCATAAATTAAGATTACCACATAATGATTTCTAATTTCCAAAATAAATACCTAATTTAGATCTAAATGAACCTCCCTTCACCGGATCCGTTGTTGATGGCCGGGACCAGCGGACTGTGTAATGGGACTAGGTGCTGTGATTGGTGACTAGTGAATGGTGGATCGTGACTGGTGGCTGTGACATGACTGGTGAATGGTGGATGGTGACTGGTGGCTGTGATTGGTGACGTTAAGAAATGAAAGAAACTTGGGTGATATGAGATGGGTGGAGGGAGAATTTGAAATTTGCTAAAAAAATATAAGGGGCGTTTTAAAATTTTTGGGGAAGGAAATACTTTTAAATTATGGGGGGATTTTTAAAAATTTTAGGGACGGAAATACCAAAGGAAGTCCATCAGTATCGAACCTGGACCGTCCCCTATTCCACACCAAGTGAGACCATCAACCATCTCAGCCCATATGGGTCTTTTTCAATTATACCTTGTTTTGTATTCCTCTTATAGACTATCTGTTTTGAGCTTATTTGCTTATTTTATTTTTAGCAGCTTATCTGTAGCTTATTTCTTCCAACTTTTAATTTCTAAACCTCAAAAATAGTATTTAGCACTTTCATAAATTTTCTTGAAATTTTTAGTTAAGATTTGCTATAATAATTTAGTTTTAGGGACAGCGCAGGGGGAAGAGGGCGATGGTGATAGATAGATTGACATGGGATGTAGGGAGTGTGATATGTGTAGTGAGAGTGTATATTACAGGAAAGTTAATTAGCTCGCTATCATATGATTATGGAATGCTGACTGATGGATACTGTGTATGAGAGTATTCTGTTTATTACACACATTTCTACATTACACCGTGAGCACACAGCAATCTCAAGATTACATACAATGATGCAGCCTAATTATATTGATATTGTCGTCGTAATACTTGTTTTAGGTTTTTAAATGTGGCCTTGATTTTCTTGATTTACGAAGGCGGTCATGTGAAGACAAATCAAGCCATGATTTCATCATTTTATTGTTCTTCTTTATAGTATTAACATTCAAAAAAACAATCGAAAATACTGAAAAGGGGATGTTTATGAAAATCGAACTTGTATATTGTGTTCTAGGTTCCACACTACGTGGTTTGTAGGTGACTTTTCATTAACCCATACATGCTCTAGCTATATATCACATCTATCTCGACTGAGGCTAACCCTCTTTCCACATTTAACGATTATGGCTTTACAAGTGTCAATCTTTCCACAAATTGCTATGCATAGAATTTATTGAGGACACAAATGATTCTAGATGGAATGTCGTTATTCATGGTAAACGACGTATAGTTTGTTGAGAATGTTGTCTACGGAGGACGAAAACAACCATTTTGACTCGCTACGCTCCGTTTTTCCTATGGTGTTTATATCACTTATGATTATGTTGTTAAAGTCTATTAATAAGTTGTTTATATCACTTATGGTGTTTTAATCACTTATGATAGTTGTTTATATCTACTACACAAAACTCGCCGGAAATACCCAAAACAAGCAATTCGCGATTCGCGACTTTTGCAACCTTGGTTATTATCTAATACTTGAACAAAGTCATATCAGTGAAAGTACATTTAAAACACAATCTTGACAAGGTATTCTCTTTATACATATTTGTTACTGAGATGATATGTCGTAAGTTATCAAGGCACGAATTAACATTAATGACCTACAAGTGAACAAAAATCCATAAATGAGCTAAAGTAAACTATTAAACATTAAATTATTACACACATGGATTAGACGATAAACTATACACGAAACCAAACTAATGTGAACTTCCATAATCGGCAAGACATACAAGGTGATTTGCATGACTTCTCAGTAAGCATTGTATAACGACTATTGCGACAAAGAAAGAAAACAATTAGAGAAGGTCCAATGTGGTATTTTCATCATCTTCTTCTTACGGGAAGGTCGGTCAGTGAAGCAAATCATGCATGATGTCATCATTGTTATTGTTTTTCTTATAGTATTAACATTCAAAAAACAATCAAAAATACTAAAGATGTTATGAAATGTGAACTTGGATATTGTGTTCTAGGTGACTATTCATGCTATAGCTATCACATCTATCTCGACCGAGGCTAACACTCTTTCCACATTTAACAATCATGGCTTTACAAGTGTCAATCTTTCCACAAATGGCTATGCATAGAATTTATTGAGGACACAAATGATTCTAGATGGAATGTCGTTATTCATGGTAAACGACGTATAGTTTGTTGAGAATGTTCGAGGACGGATACAACAGTTTGACGAGCTACCTCCGTTTCTATTGGGCTTAATTCATCTCAAATAATGTTAGTCGATGAATACTACTAACTTAAGCTCCAGCCACCGATAAGATATTCTTTGTTTGAAGCCGCACTTAATAAAACGTTTTGATATCAAGCATGATTATAACACGATATTTTTAAATTCTATAACTAATTTATTTTTAAAGCTACTATTTTAATTTAAAATTCACAATTATAAACTTTAATTTAATTAATTTTCATTTAATTATTTTTCATAAAAACACAAATTATAAACTTTTAATTTAATTAATTCTCCATTTATTTATAAACTTTTAATAATTTATTTATTTTTAATAATAGGGTTAAGTCCATAGGTAATCTACTTACAACCCGACCCAATAATCAAACACAACCCTAATTGAAACACAATTTCCTCTAATCGACCCAATAATCAAACACAACTCTAATTCCAAACCACATAAGCAATCCATAATCGTCATCATCTAGAATGAGTAAAGGTTTGTCATTTGTTGTTCTTATTTTGGTTTAGCTTATAGCTTCTTTGTAATTTGGTTATTTGGTATTTTGTTGTTTAGCTTATTTGGTTTAGCTAATTAGTAGACTTAGGTTTCATTGATTATGTTATTTGCCTTATTGTAGAAATAGGGCATGCATGGTTTATCCTTAGATAGCAGAGTAGGGCATATTGGGGTTTAAGCTTATTAGCAGAGTTAGTGGTTATTGGGTTAAGCTTATTAGCAGACTTAGGGGTTACTGGGTTTAGCTTATTAGCAGACTTGGTGGTTTAATTTATGTTTTACTTAGCATAGTAGGTTTCTGATTAGGTTATTTATTAATTTTCAATCATTAGGCTGTTGGTAATTAGGTCTTAATTGTGAGAGTTAGGGCTCTGGGTTTAGTCTTAGTCACAAAGTTAGTGGTTAATTGGGTATAGGCACTGGTAATGTGCATCTGTAATGTGGTCAGAATGTGTGCTAACATCTGTAATATTGGGTCAACAGACTTACCAAGACTTAGGTTTGATTTTTAATTGTTTACGTCCCCCCCCCCGAAATAATTATGCTTACTTCAGACAGCTCAAATGAACAACAAAGGTGTTTCTAGTGAGGGGCCATCAATAACAAGTATTCCTAAGGAAGGGCAATCAATTGCAAGGCGGTCTAAAGAGCGCATTCCAAAAGAATTGCTTGAATGGTATGGATATGACACTGTTGAGGATTATCTACTAGTTGCAAAGAAAGCCATTCTCAAGTCATGCTTCAAAAGCCCTATTGCCAATCAAGGGAATTTATGCTTTTGACTACTAATGATGAAACATGGGATAAATATTTTGAGAACTTTCGAATGATGATACCTGAAAGATGTGCAGACAAGTCAAAGGGTAAAAGAAAGGTTTGATGTTGAAGTGATGAAAAGAATTTCATCATTTTGTTTAATTCAATTTAGTACTCAAACTTAAAATAGTGATTCTGTTATCATGTTAAGGCTAATTTTTGGGCAATCTACTTGTATTTTACTGATCAAACAATATTTCATGCAGTAATGACTTGTATCTGTTGATGATTGTAATTAATCAAACTTTCTTAGTTAATGTTGTTTTAATTTTTTTTTGTATTTTTAGATACGGGTCATACAGGAAAAATTATATGGGTCACATACAAGATTACATATTTTGTGATAAAAAAGGCTTTTGGGTGTAATGGGTCATTTTATAATAAGCAGCTGTAATCTTCTCAGCAGTTTTAACAATCCAACAGCATTAACTTTTCCACTGGCAGTCTTACATGACTAGCAGTTAATAACTTTTCACAGCAGCAAAACTCCCACTGGCAGCATTAACTGTATTACCAGCAGTAGTTTGGAGAAAAAAATGCAGTTTTGGAGCCAAATTGCAGATTTTTCAAAAATGATATTTTTTTAAATAATTAAATTGTTAATTTAAAAGAATTTGGAGCCAAATTTTTATCCAAAATTTTTTAAATCACCTAATTAAATGCATATCAGTTTCCAAAAAAAGAGCCCTTTCATATTCATCATAAACCCTGATTTTCTCTACCCTAAAAAAAAGACTAGCAACCGAAAACAGAAAAATCAAATCTTCTATCACCATTCCGCTCACCAAGCCAAATCATTTCTTTACACATTGTTGCCAAGTGAAGTCCAAGGAAAATCAATCCGATGTTCAGATTATTTGGTGGAAATTCAAGCCGAGAACATGACTGTCTGGTTTAATTTCTGATAATGAAAATGAGTGATAAGTTTAGGATATAATCCGAGAAGAATTTCTGATGATGAAGATGCGGATGGAAACCAACCAGTCTGAAAATTGCGGATGGAACCAACCAATTAGATCTGAAACTAGATAAAGAGTGACATAACCAGGCTATAAAAGTTTTCATAGAGAATATGGCAAACCGTGGTGTAAATAAAGATCAAGTAACCTTTGATGTTTGAAAGGGTATCAGGGTTACACAGAGCACTATTTTCAAGTTTTTTAGGAGATCTGGTTCGTGAGCACATAGGTTTGAAGATTCTATCCTGGAAGAAGGTGGATAAAGAATCAAGAGATAAACTATGGGATGAAATCACGGTACATATATACTATTTTTTAACCCAGTACTACATACGGTATTATCTATGGCATTTACTTATGTGGCAACAATTAACAACATTGTGTTAATCTTTGCAGCGATATTTTGATGTTGACTTGACAGTCAGAAAGTTGGTAATGCATCGTCTTGGTAAACTGCTAAGGAATTTCAGAATGAAACTGAGAGAAAAATACATATTGCCCAACCTAAATACACCTTCGAAACTGAATGAACTCCCGGCCAAGTATAGTGCGGGGGGGGCAATTGTGAAAGTAGAAGAATAGGTCGAGTTTGTGAACTACAAGACCACCGATTCTTTATTTAAGTCTATATGTCATTTCATAATAAGCAGCTGTAATCTTCTCAGCAGCTTTAACAATCCAGCAGCATTAACTTTTCCACTAGCAGTCTTAACTTGAACTAGCAGTAGTAACTTTCACTAGCAGCATTAACTCCCACTGGCAGCATTAACTGTATTGCCAGCAGTAGTAAACACTTGGCATATATTTCATTGTAGTTCTCCAGTAGTACTAACTTTATACTAGCAGTACTAAGTTATACTAGCAGTACTAACTATGTACTAGCAGTAGTAACATATTTACTCTAGCAGTCTTAACTACTTAGTATCTTTTCCTTAAAGATCATTAGCATCACTATCTTTACTTGAGCATCATTAATCTTTAACAGCATCAAGAAGGCTTTTAATCCCAACACTTGTGATTTTGTGTTTTTAGGAAAATCATGCTAAAGTAAAATTGGGTGCGTTCCCAAAATGATATCATCCATAAAATGGGACGAGGGTGGATAAGTTTTTTTGTGAAAGAGAATTGGATAAGATTACAAAATGTTTGTTTTCAAATTGATAGAACGAGTTTGAGAAAGAATCTGTTTACATTGCACATTTTGCACAATTGCATATAATACCCACATATTTTGTGTTTATCTTGTTTTAAACTTTACATGTGATGCATTGATGTTTTTAGATCAAAATGAAATAAAATTTGAAGCAGATGAAGACCCCCCGACGTGGTATAAGTGGTTGAAAGGAAGGTAAAAAAAAGACGGGAGAATTTACAGATGATGATATTAAATCATTGGGGAGATAAACCTAGTAAGTTTGAACTGCAAATTCTATTTAATTAATGCTTATTTACGTGATAACCTATTTCCATATTTTGTGCAGAAAGAAGCTGATGACAAAATCAAGGAAGGAACCTTGAATCTTGATGATGGCACTGATGCCATCACAGTTGTGTTTGGTAAGGAAAAGGGAGGTTATGCAAGAGGAGTGGGAAGCAAATGTGAGTCGTTACTTGTTGAAATTTAAGGTCTTTTAGCGTATGTTATTAGCTGCAAACATGTGTCATTCCTTTATGAAATTTGGGTTCGTTTAGTGTATGTTAATGGCTGCAAATGTGTGTCGTTAGTTGCTAAACTTTAGGATCGTTTAGTGTATTTTAATGGCTGCAAATGTGTGTCGTTACTTGCTGAAATTCAATATGGTTTATGCTGTATATCCCAATCAAATGGCTTAAGCTAAAATATAAAACTAAAAGGAAATGGGTCAAATGGGTCTAACGGGTCAAAGTCATTTAATATGTATACAATATAACTTTAAAAATTGTTTGATTGTAAGTTTGCAACAGTTTAGTTTTGTAAACATATTTTAACACAGCAAAAGGTGAGGCAACTAACCTGTTTTCAAGATGTTCTAAAAATATACCCGTTTGGGTACGCCTGATGCACCCATGTTGGTTAGCAGTGTGATCGTATTTTTAGCTCATGTTATTTGCTTTGGTTTTCTCAATAGTGTAACACCTAAGGGTAATCTCATTGCTGTAACATTACAGTAACTAGCACTGAGACCAACCTTGTTGCAAGATGTAGAAGAGTGTATGCTCATGCACATGACTATCATATCAATTCTATTTCGAATAACATGTATAATTCTTTGAATATCTCAAGTGTTTATCAGCTTTTGTTACTTGTACACATGTTTACTCCCCAAGGCTCAATTCTTTGATAATTAAGCCATTGTAAGATTAAAAAAATGTTGCCATGTAATATTTGTGCTGCTAATGAAACACTAAAACTGCTTGGATGTTATTACTACTGTTCGAGCATTGAAGGTTAGTGCTGCCAAGCTACGTTTAATATTGTTTAAAGAATAGGATGTTAATATTGGCGAGTATATTAGTACTGTTATAATATTAAAACAGTATAAAAGTTAAAACTGTTTGGCACAAGGAATGGTATTGCATGTTGTGATTTAATGCTGCCATGGTTCGTGTATATTACTACTGCTTTTTGGGCTTTATTGCTACAGTTGGGTGATACGAGCCCAACTAGAAGTTAATACTGCTAGAGTATTAATAATACTGCTAAAGTATTAATAATATTGCTGGCGTTTTAAGTGTTTTCATTAGGCCAAAGGACAATCATGTGACATTGTAGCTTACTTTTTATTACATGTATAGATAGATTCTTTTATCAAGTCTAGAATTAGAATGTTGTGATAGTACACTTTGCTTCTGTAACTAACTTCAGTTATGTCATCATTGACAGGTATTTACACTAAGGTAATTATCAGTATTTATATGCTAAAGATTAATCATATTATATGCAGGATCAATAGTCTAAACTTTACCATATGGAGTTGCACAACTGTTATTAGTAGCACGAATTATTATCGATGTGTTGTAGAAGGTACAAATTCATAATTCATATTGTATCTAATACTACAAGCTGCAATCATACATGACAATAAAGATTATATGTCCGTTGAAATTAGTTTAGGTCCAAATTTATCTGCAAGCACAGTTTAGGTCCAAAGGTTTATGCGATGTCTGTTAGTTTGGTACATATATGAAACTGTTAAAGGTACATTCTTTTTCTTTGTACAAACTTTGTTGTCGGTCTATTTTCACCTTGAGAAACAGAGAATCACTAGGTATGAAAGTCTATGCGTTCATCATTATGCTTGTTGTTTGCACATTAGGTTTAGGTCCTGGTTGCATTTTTACCTTGACTGCAATTGCCAAATGGGGGTGTAGCTTATATTGTAGAGCGCTCGCATTGCATACGAGAGGCACGAGGTTCGATTCCTCACACTTCTATATTTTTTTGTTGTGTGACTAAATATTACAAAATGCCACACAAACATAAAATTCATGTGGCCATTGGATGAACAATAGTCACATAAAATACACATTTACTTGACTTTAAAAACATATGGTCACACTTATTAACACTTTTGGCCACTTTTGGTTATCTTGTATGTGACTAAATTAAAAAAAACATGCTTTGTGTGACTAAATATTACAAAATGCCACACAAACTTAAAATTCATGTGACCATTGGATGAACAATAGTCACACAAAATACACATTCACTTGACTTTAAACAACATATGGTCACACTTATTAACACTTTTGGCCACTTTTGGTTAACTTGTATGTGACTAAATCCCAAAAAAACCATGCTTTGTGTGACTAAATATTACAAAAGGCCACACAAACATACAATTCATGTGACCATTGGATGAACAATAGTCACATAAAATACACATTTACTTGATTTTAAAAAGCATATGGTCACACTTATTAAGACTTTTGGCTATTTTTTTTAAATTGTATGTGACTAACTCCAAAAAAACAACACCCGTTGTGTGACTAAAGCATCACAAACGTCACATTTATTATATATTCATGTGGCCACAGGACGGGAAATAGTCACACAAAATACACATTTACTTGAATAAATCATCTCAAATGTCACATATATTATATATTTATGTGGCCAAAGGACGAACAATAGTTACTCTCAAAAACCATTCGTGTGACTATAAAGTGTTTACGGTCACTAATACTGATTAATCCAACAAAACTTGTGCCTAATTTGTCACATATATTCAGGTTTCGGTCACTCTTTTTCAATGGAAATAGCCACGAACTCCCTAACGTGACCGTATATGACCTACAGTGGCGCGATCTTTAGTGACAAACACCTAAAAAAATACGTGTGACCATATGTATATCGTCACATATTTTTGGAGTGACCAATACTAGTTTTTGTACCAGTGATGATACTTGTCTTCAATGTTAGCAATCAACTATGTGATTCTGACAGCATATGTAGTGACCCGGTTTTTGCCTAATGTTTAAGGAGGGCTGCTTTCTTTTCACCCTTTATCTTAACATTTCTTTTTCATTCTTCAACCCCTTCAGTGCTTACCGAGACTTCATTACTAGTACCTTGTTAGGTTTGTTCCAGTACTAGCTCCATTTCAGTCCGCACTCTTCCCTTATTCTCACATTACTCCTTTTGTAATCATACCTAAGGACTTCTACACTAACTAGTGGATTGTCCCTGGGTAGATCCCTCCGGCTCTGGCGGGATCATGGGAACATGTACTTAACCTTACCATCCTTATAACTCCGATAAAGTAAGTACATGGTCGGTCTTTTGGTACAGTTCACTTTGCCATAAAACCAGTTGAAAAATCAATCAAGGTACTTGTGATATAGATATCAAAGCCATTGTACCTTGATTGTTTTGATTATTTAGAAACGCTCCCCCTCAACAAGTGCGTCGATAATCAAAATTGTTTCGCACATGGAGGGAGGAGTACCTGCTGGAGTCTTAATAGATTACATTTTTATTAGATTTAATATTTAAATCACATTCTCTCCCCTTATCAAAAATTACAAACCATTTGAGATTTAAGATCTCAATTGATTTAAATAAGTTAGAAAAATTTAGGAAAAAATGTGGTCTGATTAAATACAAGCCGATATTAGAACCTATATATGCTCCCCCTTAATTAATAAGAGATTCTGTTAGTGTCAGTTATGATAGGTATAAAAATAATTTGGAGTTTAACGAGAAACTCATAAAAAATTCACAAACTAACACATAACACTGATTACTACACTACTATATAATGTACAAAGTTTACAATGTAATACACAGGATATTGACCTTTTAAATGGAATGACGATATCATTCCGTTCTCTGAAGAAGCCTGTAGTCAATATCACGAACACGTCCACCAATAAAGCATTCTAGGTTCTGATAGATCCTTCTTGTCTTCAGTAGCCTTTCAATAGCCGATATGAACTCTTTGCTCCTTTTCACGTCTTTTTGAGTCCAGAATCGCGTATTCATACCCGGATTGAGCCGCTTGACTTTAAATTCCTTGACTCTCTAATCTAGCGCTTCCAGAATACGTGTCAACGTTCCATCACTGAATTTGTATATCTTATTGAACCTCATGATTTTTCGGTCATTGTTGTCTACCGGGAACACGACTGCTCGAGAAGACTCAATGATGGTATAATCATGCTTGAACTCATAGCCTGTAGCATCCCATCCTGGTTTAGTGAGATTTAACTATGTCTGGTAGCTTTTAATGCCAAGTTGAAAGTCTTCAACCCGCTGTCGAATCACTAAGTTTCGCTTCTATAGCTTGACAGCAGTAGATAGCATCCGTTTGTCTGAACCAGGAAGATAATCGAGATGACCTTAAAGAAGGAGCAGATTCAGGTGTTCAAAGTTACTAGGATACAGGTTCTTGAAATCCTTTTTCATCAATTGTGTGTTCTTAGAAATCAGCTCTTCGAAAGAAATTTCGCTCAAGTAGTCATACCCGTATCTTGAGTAGGCTTTAATTCTGACGACACTAAGAATCCGCATATGTGTTCTGACATCTTTGTGACGCGACGGAGAATCATGTTTGTCAATATAGAACTTCTGTCGAGTAAACCACCAATGAGAGGTGCCATATTTTGCACTTATGTCATATGTACACACATCATCAATCCACATTTGCTCTGGCACTAACAGTTTAAGACCAAAGTCAGGATAACTGGCAGCCTTCATCTTGGAAATCGATAGTGCGGGACTGCTTCCCTTGCTACCATATCTCAAATACTCCAAGTCTTTATTGAAGAAGAATTATGGTTGAATAGTAACATGACCTGGAGGACCACCAAGAGGCAGAGGTCGGTTGACATCGACTCTGACTTGTTCTCCTTCTGGGTTCATCCAGTCAACCTGATCTGTGAGCATAGTGTGACACTCCTCCATCTAGAACTGTAGGTAAATGACATCTGGGTAGAATGCTTTAACAACTTCATTAGTCTGCCCTTCGAAGTCTGATTGTGTAAGCTCGGTCTTGTTTACTTGTCGACAGTACCAGTTCATAAAAGTCGTCATGTCTCAAGTCTTTGCAAGTACTGAGTTCTCAGCAGGAGGTTCATAAGTTGAAACCACGCAGAAGCCCAGTTGTTCTCTATAGCTGACACATTGGAAGAAGGAATGAACCAAGCAGGTTCAGGAGTCGCAGGTCTTTCCTCTTCAGGTAGTGGTTTCCACCAATCTTTTCTCAAGTCAGCTTTTGGTAGGTGATCATTCTCGGAATCTTCATTATCAGATAAATGTACTTGCTCATCGGGAATGGAATCATCTTGCATTAGAGAGTCTGTAAGAGATAGCTCTTGAGCCCTAGAGATGCCAACTGACTCATATCTAGTATCAGATGTAGTCTAAGCCATAGATTGTGATGCTGAGGCTGCTATCTTAGAAGAACTTGAAGCTTTACTGCCTTGTTGCTGAGCAGATCCAGATGTACCAGTAGATGGATAAGGAGGAGGTGGTGACAACTGAGAAAACCCTGATGCTCCTGAAGTACCTGGAGCACCAGATGCGCCTGCTGGAGGAGGTGGCTATGAAGGTGGAGACCCAGAAGGAGTTGTTGGTACATCACGTCTCTTTCTTCTCTTTTTACGAGCTTCTTCCTGATTAGTTAGACATTGATTTGAATAATCTAACTCCAATGACTTTTGCAGAGCCTCATACAAGTTATTTTGAACGTCTTGAGCCTTGAAAGAATTGTCTTTAAACATCCGTTGTTGAAGAATTTCCTTCATATCAACAATGGGCAAATCTCTAAAGCGAGCTCGAAGTGGATCTTGCATTGCCCAGTCTACTGCATTAGTGACTATCTCATCCACTACTTGGCTCATCTTGTAGGGAATATTGAGATTCTCCAAGTTGTATAATCGGGTCCCTTATTTGTCCAACCTTTTCTCCAAGGCTAAGTTGTTTTGTATTAGATCTGCCATATGTTGTTCGAGTTTACCTATGTGCTTCACTAAAATTGGATATGCGGTGTTTTGTTGTGGTTGAGGTGGTGGTGGTAGAAGAGTGGGTGTTGTTGTCGTGATTGTTGAAATTGTTGCTATTGATGTTGGGAGAAGAGAGTCAGATTGTGACTTTGTGAGATCAATTACCGGAGTGGTCATAAGAGGAACCGAGGAGGTGTCTTGATAAATGAGGTCCAAAACTATTGACTGAACCTCAGCTTCAGCATTGGTTTTCCCTAGCTCTTCTTCCTGTGGCTTCTCCAAAAAGAACTGATCAGTAAAGCTGAGATATTTTCAAGGTTTTGTAGAGAAGATAGGGTTCTAGAGGAGCTTGCAGGTTCTTCAAGAATCACCTGATCTTCAGTTGGCAGCTTGAGGTTCTCATGAACATTTGGGTAAGCAGTTGTGGTAAACTCCTCGTCCATTTGCTTAAGTTTTTGTTGAGTTAAAGCATCAGTGGCCTCCAAGTCCATGTGTTCAAGGTTTGGTCCAGCAGGAACCACATGACTTGATTGAGGTTGAGATTCTGCAGCATCACCAGGGTTTGATCTAGCCTGGCCTTCATCTTGATTACTAGGGTTTGGTCCAGCCTGGCCTTCATCTTGATTTCTAGAATTGATCTTAGGCACTTCGTTATCAGATTCCATTTCATTGTCGGTCAGAGTTAGTTCCGCATCCAAGGAAGGAGATTCAGCATGTCCAAAGGCCTCAGTGGGCATAGGAGTGCGCCTCTGAAATATAAATTTATTTGCAGGGCTCTTCTTCTTTGGATTCTGAAGGGTGAGAACATCATGAGTAGCTTGTTCATCAATGGCCTTCTCTTTTCCCTTTCCTTGTACATCTGGAAGCGGTTGAATTCTCCTAGAGTCAGGTTCCCTAATTACGACCGGACGAGCTGGTCCCTGAGTTCATTCCCCTTGATCCTTGAGGCTTAGCTCCAGAGCCTATTGAAGGTTTGCTTCTTCCTCATTATAGGCAGGTTCCTCAACCAGAACACCTTTATCACTAGGTTCGTAAACCAACTTAAGAGGGCTCTTTGGCATGCGCTTCTTTGCCAGCTTACCTACTTTAGATCGTTTGGCGGGAGATGGTGCATCAGATGTCTCTTTGACTAGTTTACGCTTTTTACCTTGGTCTTTCTGGGAGGGTTCAATTGGTGTCGGTATTGGTTTGGATGATTGAGATGAAGTAGGCTT
>BQNB010146919.1:0-16508 GCA_026074375.1 Tanacetum coccineum
TCACCTTATTATGTTACACATCCTTCTTTAGTGGTTGATTACGATGATGACTATCAAGGAGATGCAACTCAAAATAATTCTGACGATCCACTTACCTCTGCAATGATTTTACTTGCTTGTGCTATCACTCAATATTTATCTAATCCAACAAATAATCATCTTCATGACAGAGTAAACGTTCAAAGCAAAAATTCTGGCGACAGAGTAAACATTCAAAGGTGACAGAGTAAACATTCAAAGCAAAAATTCTGGGAATGATGGTAGAAATATAAGACGTTCATATGTTCAAGAGGAAATCATTGAGGGTAACAATATTCAGAATGATGCTGGAAACGTACAGAGAACTCTTTTAACTACGTCTTCAGGAACTGCAGCAAATGTTCAATGCTACAACTATAGTGAGAAAGGTCATTATGCTCGTAATTGTCTAAAGCCAAGAGTTCAGGATACAAAGTACTTTATGGAACAAATGTTGCTAGCAAAACAGGATGAAACAGGGGTAATTCTTACCGATGAACAGAATCATTTTCTTTTTGCTGTTGCTTCTCGGATCGAAGAAATTAAGGAATTAAGTGCAAATATATGCTTGATGGTCAGAATTCGACCAGCTAACTTTGATTCTGATGCAGGACCAAGCTATGATTATGCATTTCTCAGTGAGGTACAAACACCATCCTCCAATTATGTGAATCCATTATTTTCTAAAGATGATCAAGAGCAAAAGTATTGGAAGCAAACTAAAATTATTAACAATCCAATTGGTGATGATCAAATTGATAGCAATATTATATTTGATTAACCAAATGAAGATGTTAATAGTGGCAGTGTTGAATACGATAAAAATGTTCAAGAATCATATGAATTAGAACAATGAGCTAGAAATGCATATAAGGAAGCTGAGAAAAAATAAATAATTCCTAAAAAGGTTAAACAATAAAACACAATGTTGACTAAACAACTTGAGTCGTATAAGGAAAAGGTTCGGGTTTTTGAAATGACCAAAGGAAATAACACTACCTATTTTAACGAATACATTGAGGCTGGTGATGACATCAAATAACGTCTATTTTATAACATCATTTATCCCATGTAATTAGCCCATTTTGTATAATTATTGCAAAGAATTGTTACTTAATCGTTTGTATTTGAGAATTGCAGTAATTATGGAGTACTTGGTGAGTATTAGCAAAAGGCGCGCATTCTAGAGCTTAAACGAAGATATTTTGAAGATTACTGTTCTGATAACCAATACGCCGTAACCATCAAGGAAGATACGGCGTATATGTGCCTGCACTCACCAAAGACCATAAAGGAAACATGATCAATACGTTGTATCCAGAGAAGATCAGTACGCCATATTAGAAATATAGAAGGTGAATATTCTGAAAGATATCAAACGTGGTCCCTACTCCAAGAAACCCCAATACGTCGTATCCAACACATTGACTCCAGACCCTATATATACAAAACTCAAAAACGAGTTTTAAGTGTGCTAAATCATATTCTCGATACCTAAACCACAAAAGTCAATTTTCAGAGGAGAAAAAGAGCAGAAAATGTCTCATAACGCAATCCAATCCATAGAAGACAACGTGTAATTTCTTATACTTTTGTAATTGTTCAGTTTTTGGTATCATTCGTTAACTCGGTTAGTTTACCTTGGCTAAGCCATTACTCTTGTATTAATTATGATGTTTGAAGGCTAATACCTTCGGGTATTAGCCATTATTATGAAGATCTGAATGTTTGGTTTTGTTTATATATCGATTGCTTAATTTATCGTCGTATGCTTGTTTATGTTTATCACATGATACTTGTTTACGTGCTTAAGTATGCGACCTATCATTCAACTGGGTCTAGTCCTACATATTTAATGCGTTGCAACTTCAGTGTTGTTTGGGCATAGAAGTAATCTTCAGTGTTGTTTTGGGCATTGGCTAAGAGTTCCGGGATAGCTCTCCTTATAGTAATGAGTTTATAGGTGGAAAAAAAAATAGGATCACTAATAACGTCCTGCTTGCCTTGATTGAACTGGTTGTACCGTTGTAGGTGGTGGCTTAGTACTAACTAATAAGTTCTGATCATTGGTATAGTTTGGATTGTGGACTACCACCTAACACAAGTTACCATTAAGCAGTAAGTAGGTAAAGTCTCTATGAGCTAGGGTTAGTATGACACACACCGTGTTTTCCTCTATATGAATTATAATCAATGTATAAGGATGCTTTATGTGGATGTTTTAACTTTGACAGAATTAATGTGTCTAGGTCTTAGGATGAAGTCCCGCCTAAGTCTAAGAATGATATGTCACCTCGAGATAAGTAATCATTACACTGAATAAACAAACCAACTTCTAATCGGATTAATGATGGCTAATACAGTTTTCTATTATAAGGCTTGACCGCTCTTTTATATTCTGTTAATTTGCTTGCGTGGGTTAAAGTGTCTTGAATTGATTGTAGTCACCACCAAACCCTTGCCAGCCTCTCAGGCTGAAACCCCCCTTTTACCTGTTAGAATTAGGATTAGAACTAACATAGGATTAGCATAGGTTTGACTTAGATTAGAATTAACTTAGATTGGTAAACCAAAATATTAATAAATTGAGAGATTTAACCTCGCTTCAAGTGTTTGACACCCTACTTACCACGAATCTACCACCGACCGGGTATACTGCCCGTTAAAGTGTTGTTTTTGGTTAAGTCGGCAAAATATAAATTTAAAACTTGAATCATAAAAATATACACCACACAACGACACATCAAGTTTTTAGCGCCGTTGCCGGGGAGTGAAAATTAATCTTGATTTTTATTTTATATTTTGGTTTTTAGAATAGATCTAACCCTTGGAAGTATTGTAAATTAGATTAGTGTATATTTTGATTATATGTATATTTTGTATATTAGTTAGTTTAATAGTTTTGCTTTGTATATTGTTTCGTTATTTAATTGTTTTCCTAAATACACTGTTCTGGGAGATAACCCGGTATGACGTATCTACTTCCATTGGATACGGCGTATCCAACTTTTTGTCCAATACAGCGTATTCATTCAACAGATTAATACGGCGTATTCACTTCTATTGAATACGGCGTATCGATCATCTGAAATAGAATCGAAGTCCTAGTTTTCATATTTGATTTTCGTGCTAAAAAATTTTCTATCCTATTGATTGTTTATCTCTTGTTTCAGGTAGTGCATGACAAGGAGTTCAACGAACGAACTATTCACACCTTTCAAGGATCCGGAACGAGAATTTCAATCATCTAGGAAGCACTTCAAGATACTAATTCTTGATGAATTGATATCGCCTGATTTCAATTTATTTTCTAACCAAGAATACTCAGAGGAAGAAGTTGCAGAAACAATGGTGGAAACCATGGAGCAGTACATGAGCAAAACTCGAGCCGACTATGGATCGAGAGTTGCTAGGCTTAAAATTAAAGACAAGGATAACTTTGAACTAAAAGTCCAATTTCTCAAAGAACTACGAACAAACACCTTCAGCGGTTCGGATCATGAAGATGCGAATGAACACATTGAGAAAGTTCTTGAGATCATCGATCTATTCCACATTCCAAATATTTCTATAGACCAAGTGATGCTTAGAGCATTCCCTATGCCCTTAACTGGAGCCGCAAGACGTTGGCTGAGAAACGAACCAACTGGTTCAATTACAAGTTGGGATGGTCTTAAAACAAAATTTTTGAACAAATATTGTCCACCTGCTCGAACTGCAAAGAAAATGGAGGAAATCAACAACTTTCAGCAAGAACCTGATGAAAACCTTTACCAAGCATGGGAGCGATTTAAAGAACTCTTGATGAAGTGTCCTCAACACTATTTAATGAAGATGAAGGAGGTAATCTTGTTCTATAATGGATTGGGAATTCCTACTCGACAGATTCTTGATTCAAGATGTGCAATACCATCTAAGACTGCTGCTGATGCAAAGGTAGCCATCCAAGAAATGGCTGAATACTCTCAGAAATGGCACAATGGAACATCTAGGTCAAGAAGTACAGAAACTTCTAACGGATTGGCAGCTATACAAGCACAACTCAATAATCTTGGAAGAAAGATCAAGAAAGTGAAAGAAAAAGTCTATACTACTCAAGTCGGATGTGAACAATGCAAAGGACCCCATTACACCAAATATTACCCACTCAAAGAAGAAGGGAAAAATCTCAAAGAAGCTTACTACATGTAATTTTGTGGACCTTTTCAAGGAGGGGGTTATTGAGCAGCAGCTCCGGGATTCTATCAAAGGAACAATGCTAATCCTTCGTACCAAGAAAGAAGGAAATCTATGGAAGCTACCCTGAGCAATTTTATGAGTGAATCAGCAAAGAGACATGAAGAAAACTCCAAATTTGATTAAAGAAATCCGAGCTTCAACGGATGTTGCCATTCGAAACCAAGGAGCATCGATTAAAACTTTGGAAATTCAAATTGGGCAAATGAGCAAGGTACTACAGGAAAGAGGATTTGGAAGTCTACCTAGATCTACTAAAGCGAACCCGAGAGATCAAGTCAAGTCGATTTCGACTACTATTGAAGTTGATTCATACCCGATATGCCGTATTGGATCCTCCCAATACGCCGTATCCACTAGACAGAACCATACACTAATGTACGAGTCAAGGCAAGCGACGATTCCGTTTCTGAGTCGTTTGAATGGTTACTATTGTGAAGAAAAGAATGGATCATATGGACCACAATTCTTGGAAGCTTACTCTGAAGCTTCACATATCAATAATTCCATACCCCAAAAGGAGAAAGACCCAAGGAGTTTCACTTTACCTTGCTTTATTAATAATGTTTGCTTTGATAATGCCCTTGTTGACTTAGGAGCTAGTGTTAGTGTTATGCCTCTCTCGACCTACCTTAACTTAGGATTAGGCGAATTTGCTCACACTAAGTTGACAGTTGAATTAGCAGACAGGACAGTGAAATATCCAAAAGGAATAGCTGAAAACGTGCTAGTAGGTATTGGTAAATTTGTTTTCCCAATAGACTTTATAATTCTAGATATGCCTGAGGATATCAAAGTGCCCTTGATCCTCGGAAGACCATTTTTGTCTACTGCCCGTGCTAAGATTGATGTTTATAAACGAAAGATTACTTTGAGGATTGAGGAAGAAAGAATTATTTTCAAAAGTGTTAAACCTGCTAGTAGTTTAATTAAAAGGGTCTACATGCTAAGTTTAAGAGAAAGAATGAAGCTTGATTTAGAAGCTAGGCTTATGGGAGAGACTTTGGTGATTAATAGATCATTAGACCATGTGAATGGAGATTACATCTGTAACACCCCCAAATAGGGTCGCAGCGGAATAATGAGTCCGGGAGCATTACTTCATAGATCAATAGCACAAGATATGAGAACGACCTCTAAAAGAGTCGTTTAAAATACGATACATTGGATTTATTGAAATTGTTTAATACAAAGCGCAACGGCTTAAATTGTTCAATATTTGATAACAAAGATTTTAGATCATAACAAAAATCCCAAGATGTAATGACTCCAAATCTTTTATGCATGACTCCTCAAAAGAGTATCCCAATGTATCCTTAGCACCTCGTGCCTCATTGACCTGAGAAAACATGCTTTAAAACGTCAACATAAAGTTGGTGAATTCATAGGTTTATGTAAATATAATGTAGGACCGCAAGATTTCCAAGTGTATGATAATGCAACAGATGCAAACATCACAAAGTGTAATTACGTTTCCCTAAGCTCATGACACTGAAGCTCGACATGTATGAATTGCAATATAAATTGCCAACATTGCCCTTGATGATGTTCTAACCCGCAACATCCCAAATCCGACATGGTATACGTCTGTTGTCCGGCAAACCGGCACAGTGAGTGCTACTCACCCGAACGGGGATGTCAATCCCAAATAGATCTATTTATAACATTCGCGCTCACACAAAGTAATTGACAGTTCATGATAATGGGCACAGTGGGTTATCGCTACTTAGGCAAACACGTAATCATGATAAAATATACACTTGCGTCCAATTTGTAAAACAATGCATGTTTCTCACCCCAAAAGTTGTAAATCATTGATATAGTAAAACATGGGGCTATGAACTCACCTTAGTGAATAGTGTTGATATTATGAATCAAGTGAGTGGAAACGTCACGGATAAGACCGAATGCAACCTAATTAAATATAGGCCGTATGAGTACAATGTACTTAATAATACTACATCACAAGTTATATAGTTACACCACCACCTAATAGTTTTTGTTTAGTTTAAAATGTCAAAACAATGTTTAAACCGTACTTTATTGAATAAAGGTGTTTGTATTTGTATCCGTAAAATAAAGTGTGGTTTTCGTCTCACAATTGATTGTTTGTTAATAATACATGTTTTAATATTATTATTGATTATATAATTATATTATATAATTGGTTTAATTGTTTTTATAAAATAGTGCACAAAAGTGAAGATAGTGCATACAGTTTTATAAACCTCGTATCTTTATCGTTTTAACTCCGTTTCAAGTGTTTCTTATGTCCACGGTTTCGTATTAAGAAAATCTATCAAAATATTATATTTATAATATTTAAGCCCCTGATGAACAGTAGTTCTAATTGTTTTTATAAAATTATATAAAACTACTTTTATTCTCACAGCTTCTTATGAGAGTTTGTTGCAGCAGATTATTAGCTCGTTACATCAGGAGTTTGCTATGACAGATCTGGGTCCGCTTAATTATTTTCTAGGTATATCGGTTACACGTGATTCTTCTAGGTTATTCTTATCTCAGAAGAAATACGCTGTTGAGATTCTTGAGCGAGCACATATGGTTACATGTAATCCTTGTCGGACTCCTGTTGATACTGAGTCTAAACTTGGTGCTGATGGTGATCCGGTCTCTGATCCGACTTTGTATCGTAGTCTTGCGGGTTCCTTACAGTATCTTACCTTTACCCGTCCTGATATTTCTTATGCGGTACAATAGGTTTGTCTTTATATGCATGATCCTCGGGAGCCTCATTTCTTCGCTCTTATAAGGATCCTGCGGTATGTTCAGGGTACTTTGGATTATGGCTTGCAGTTATTTTCATCCTCCACTACAGATTTGGTGGCTTATTCTGATGCGGATTGGGCTGGTTGCCCGACTACCCGGAGATCGACATCTGGTTACTGTGTTTTTCTTGGCAACAACTTACTCTCATGGTCCTTTAAGCGTCAACCGAGTGTTTCTCGTTCCATGCATGAGGCGGAAGTATCGTGTGTGTTGCCAATGATGTTGCTGAGACTTGATGGTTGAGTGAAGTTTTATACGTGAGTTGCATACACCTTTGTCTTTCGCTACGCTTGTTTACTGTGATAATGTTAGTGCTGTATATTTATCCTGCAATCCGGTTCAGCATCAGCGTACGAAGCATATTGAGATTGACATACATTTTGTTTGAGATTTAGTTGTTGCTGGTCAGGTTCGGGTACTTCATGTTCCTTCACGTTATCAGTTTGCGGATATTTTCACCAAATGATTATCTTCAACTTTATTTGAGGAGTTTCGGTCCAGTTTGAGCGTCCAGAGTCCTTCCGCTCCAACTGCGGAGGAGTGTTAGCCCGTAATTATATGATGTATATTTGTATTGGGCCAAGCCCACATCTAGAATCATCTATTACTTGTATATATTGTATCGTATGATGAATGAATGACATAGACACTTTCCTCATATATTTTTTTTGTTCGAGTTGGTGTTCGTATTTGTGTTCGTTTTATCTCGATTTGTCTCGTTTGACTTGGAGGTATACTCTTCGATTCACATTCTGGTTTTACTAATTGATCGTAATATCGTTATTGACCTCACTTATTATATCATTCATGTCTTGAGATATGTGGCTTAATTTATGATATAAAAGCTTACGAGTAATGTGATCACATATAACTTTGTTTTAACTAAAAGAGTATCTAATGGATTGAACCTAATCACTATCAATGATGGCGAATCATATTGGGGTTATGCAGTTGTTCATATAGTCATAAGTGCCTTGCACAATAATGAAATGAGCAAGGTAAAATGAAAGGTAAAATAAGTCTTATGCATGTTTTGTACATACAAACGTAGCAACAAGAAGAGTAGTTTTACATGGCTAATAGTACTTTTATGTTTTAGTCATTATATTTTAGATGTTGTTACACTTTTAAAACTTTTAGATGTTTGAAACACGCCACATTAATGCATTTTCTAAAATAAGAGTCAACAAACACTTATTGATTTGATATATCATTCATATATTTACATTATGACAAATTTACTACAATCTTTTCCATGTATAATTCTTAAGAATGATAAAATTTTAAATCGTTTTATTTTTGGGTAAAGGGTTACCCCGGTAAAGTATATTAAAACCGAAAAAAGTTAAGTACAAATAGAATGTGGCTGAAGTACCACATTAACCTCAAGCTAAACAGCTTGATAAACACCTAAAACTAGAGCTTATGACATGCCATAAACTCTTACAACTCTATAAACAACTAACTGCAACTAGAACACATAACACAACTAAACAAGCCAACCAGCAGCAGCCGTGAAAGATGAACTTCCACCAGCTTTTGTGTTTTGAATTAAGTTAGCCGATTCATCATACACATTTTCCACATCTTCTTCATCTTCTTCTTCTTCTTCATTTAAGGCAGAAAAAGAATTAGACATGGAGAGATTATCTTTCTTAGATGAATTACCAATCGTCTTCAACATAGGTGTCGATTGAGATGTATAACCCACATAAGTAGTTCCCTTCTTTGGTGCACTTGTAGTCGCTTTAGGCTCATATCTAATCTTTATGTTACCTAGGAACTTGACCGCCATTAGTAGCTTTGGACTTACTTTTCCTTTTTTTTTTTTTACTACTTTGAAATACCATCATTAGTCTTCTTGCTATTAGGTTAAAAACATTAGAAGTAGCAACAATAGGAGGACTCACCACTTTTTTAGGGCAATAGTCATGAACATGACCAAAAATCTTACATGTATCACATCTGGGCGGCCTCCATTCATACTCAACTCGGATGGTTTCTTTGGTTAAAAATCATCATTAAAAAAGAGATGGATTCAATAGTAACAACATCCACGAGATCAGCCTCTGAATTTACCTCAATTAAGCACCGAGCAAAACTACTCCTACCTCACGAATCATTACACATGGAGCTTGTGTATGAATCAAGCATAACAGGTTTACCAATGAACGTAGCAATTAGACTAATACCATCCTCTTCAAAAACTTGAATAGGAACATCATGCAATTTAACCCATATCGGAATACGAGTCAATTCTTCTTTGAGCAATCTAGTATCCATCGACCATTTCTTGAGAATGATCAGAGATTTACGAATCAACCAAGACCACCCTCCAGAACAGCCTCTAAACCAGCCCGGGAATCAAATTTAAAGAAAAAGAAGCCTTTGGAATTCATCATAATCCTTTTCAGCCCATGTTTCGCCCAGTTGTTCCTAGCATAATATTCAACAACCGGAAACGCCATTCTCTTTCCAATAAAGTAGCCATATAGAGTGTGTTCAAAGCGAGTACTAACCTTTTCAACAACTTTACGAGGAATAGAGATGTTAACACCATCAAATACGGGATCAGCCACCAAGGTACGAAAGTTGGAATTAACATTTGGTTGATCCTTTGCACTTCCACCCGCAACTCCAGCATAGGATGTTGACTTATTGATGTCCACAGACTTTAATCGTTTTAGGTTTCAAGTCAAATTAAACTTTTAAATTCATGTGTTCCTGTATAACTTTTAAGGTTCAAGTCAAATCATGTGTGTGTTTAAGTTTTCAGTTTTAATGTTCAAGTGAAATTTATATTACAAATATAGAAATGATCCATTGACTTTCGTAACATGTTTTTGTTTTTAAAACTGCAAATCGTGTATTTACTAAACTGAATTTCAATTATTTGTTTTTTATCAAACTTTACACATTTGTTGCCACTATCCTTGTTGCTATGTCCATTTCAGTTTTTTGTATGCAATCGAAAAATATTGTTTTCAGACTAAGATAAAAACTGAGAAGTCAGTATACACTTTGATGATAATCAACGTGTGCTTAGCATCGGTTCAGAATAAGAATCAAGTTTAATCGTTGAGAGAAACTACATCTTATTTAGCATCAGCGTGTTTAGATCAGTTTATTTAGCTCGCTTATGGGCTTATTTGACTTTGAAAAAACTAATAAAATCCTTTTTTTGAGCTTATGACCTTATCAAATTCACCTTATTGGCTTAAGCTAATAAGCCAAAGCTAATAAACTTTATGTTGTGTTGTCTAGAGTGATATCACGTAAAACTATAAAGGTATTAGTGAAACCGGTCAAAGAGTTCGGTCAATGAGGAGTCTACACCTCAAATGTCGTATACCAAAAAGTTTTACGCGAGGAGTAACGTGCGTTGTTACATTTTATCTCATAATTGATGTAATGTTTTACTTTCAGTTTCGCTAAATGTTTTTATATGTTTTTGATACATGTTAATAATTTTTGCTAGAGTTGAATTATTGCATGTTACAACCGTTTTCGATTACATTTTGATCTTTTCACATTCTATTTTGAACCTTACACGAAAAACTTACCACAATATCGCATATCGTTAATTATCGGCCGCTAGAAATTTCCGCCGCTATGCGCAGGTACTCGCCTAGTATATTTAAACAACACAAATAATAGTTGAAATATAGTTTACGTGCATTCTTATTTAATCAAAATCAATTTAGATGAGCATAAGTCACATTTTACATTTCAAGTCATATCAGTATTGTTTTAATACTTTGAGAGTAGCATTATTCTTGTTTATTTTATAAAGTTTTGATATAAAAGTTATTTTTTTGAACAGATATAAAAGTTCTTTGACATAAAAAAGATATTTAATTTACTTTGAGTTTAAACCTTGATTAAACTTATTATTTATATAGTGGTGGAAGACAAACGAGCAACATTACATTACATTGATCAAATAACTTATTATTTGCATCTCATTGATCGAAAAAAAAATATATGGAAAAAGTATAAAAAGACAAAGTTTTACGTGAATGTTTAAATGTACAAAGGATGAAACATTACATTGATCAACTAGAGTGATTCTCCGCGCGGGGGGTTGCTGCGCGGTCGTTAATTTTTTTCGACGTATGGATGGCATTATTATTTTTTATTTTTTTTATTTTGTGTGGTTTTATTTTTTCGGCCTCATGTTTAATAGTTTGTTTTTTTTCTTATATGAGCTTATGTGTGGGGCTCATGTTTAAAGGTTTCTTTTTTTGGCTATGCGGGTTTTTTTTTAATATAATTTTATAGGAACATGGCGTTTTTTTATTGTATTCTGTGTGGGTTTATTTTTTCGGTCTCATGTTTAATAGTGCGGGTTAATTTTTGCGTTAAAATTTTATTTTTATTCTTTTCTATTTTTTATTTGTGCGGGTTTTGGTATTTTTTTATTTTAATAAGTCAATATTTTTGTAATTTTTTTTTTCTATTTTGTGCCGAGCGGTTTTTTTTACATTGCCTACAAAAAAAAAAAAAAAAACCAAATGGGTTGGCCCAAGTTGGGAGCCCAAAGGGCCGAGCACTGTAGCGTGTAGAACAAAACTACGTCGTTTTATTCTACGCGAGGCGTTATTATTTTAATTTTTTTTATTTTGTGCGGTTTTATTTTTTCGGCCTCATGTTAATAGTTTTTTTATCGCATATCGTTAATTATCGGCCGCTAGAAATTTTCGCCGCTATGCGCAGGTACTCGCCTAGTATATTTAAACAACACAAATAATAGTTGAAATATAGTTTACATGCATTCTTATTTAATCAAAATCAATTTAGACGAGCATAAGTCACATTTTACATTTCAAGTCATATCAGTATTGTTTTAATACTTTGAGAGTAGCATTATTCTTGTTTATTTTATAAACTTTTGATATAAAAGTTATTTTTTTGAACAGATATAAAAGTTATTTGACATAAAAAAGATATTTAATTTACTTTGAGTTTAAACCTTGATTAAACTTATTATTTATATAGTGGTGGAAGGCAAACGAGCAACATTACATTACATTGATCAAATAACTTATTATTTGCATCTCATTGATCGAAAAAAAAATATATGGAAAAAGGATAACCAGACAAGTGTTTACGTGATAGTTTAAATTTACAAAGTATAAAACATTACATTGATCAAATAATACGTCAATATTGAGAGAAACTTGTTAAGTGTACACTTATAATTTGTATACATAAGTACCTTAAATTGACTAGACGAGTATTCATGCATATCAATGAGATTTTATAGCGGCAGATGGTTGTGATGATAAAAAAAAAGTTTATGGGTTATAAATGAAAAATAATAAAAGTTTGCGGATTTTGGATTAAACATAATGTTTTCCCGGCTCGACCTGGCCGGTTTAACTGGTTGAAACGTTTCCGGTCGAAAAACGGGTCAAATTAAACAGGTTTTTATATTTTTGAAACCCGGTTTGACCCGGTGGAAAACCGGTTGACTCGGTGGTCGAACTGGTTGAACCGGTAACTCGGTGACCCGGTAACTCGATCGGGTCGAATAGAGACCCGACGGGTCAAATCAAACCGGTTTTTATACACTTGAAACCCGTTTGACCCGGTGGAAGACCGGGTTGGCCCGGTGGAAAACCGGGTTGACCCAGTGGTCGAACCGGTAACCCGGTGACTCGATCGGTCGAATAAAAACCCAGTTTCCAAAAAACATTGATTAGTTTTTAAATTTAAAATTAAGTATTGATTAAACATTGATTAGTTTCTAAATATAGAATTCAGTTTTCACTTTTTTCACTTTCAAGAAATGAGGCAATATACTTTATGGGTTTTGCTAAACTCTGCCCATCGGGCAGAAGTTAAAGTGTATTTAATACACACAAATTTTTTTAATTAACCAGAAAATGCATTAAATACTCATTCAAATATAGTAATTTATAAGTTCATTTAATGTGTATTCAATGCATTTTTTTTGTTAATTAAGAAAGTTTGTGTGTATTAAATACACTTTAACCTCTGCCCGGTGGACAGAGTTTAGCTAAAGACTAGAATAAAGTTGAATAACTCAATTAGAAAATAAAAGTTTGTTGAGTATCTTTTTATGTATTTTGCTCAATCGAAAACATGTACATATTTTGGTGGTCTATAATAGAATAAACGATTTTAATTAAAAAAGTAAAATATTTGATGGTCCTCAAAATATGATAATTTGTTTTTTACCTGTATTTTGCTTCTACATGAAGCGAATTCATTCAAGAAAATAACAATTTTATTCCATCCAATATTTCAAGATAGAGTATATAGTTCCAATATTTAAAATGTATAAATAGTCGAGATAGTGTATAGAGCATGACCATGTCAATTTATCCAATATTTCAAGATAGAGTATTTTGATATATTCAGTCGTATATGAATATGAATATGATGTCGTGGTTGGCTAAGCTAGTATATGTGTACTTCATTGATTTAGTGGTTTAAAATCCTTACATGGGGATTTTATAAGGTTTGTAGGATCTTTGTAGTTGGTAGATCCATACTTCCTAAGTGCATATCAATCATCAATCAATTAGTCAAACCATTCAAATTTCTCCTTGCAGTCAACTTTACATGGTGCTGATTTTTAGCCGGAAAAGAAAATAACACCACATTATAAAGAGTTAGACATCAGAAACGCTCGATGAGAGGAATATTCAAAGTCACATGAGTATTAAACACAACATAAAAGATTTATGTGATTCTACATATACATAACATACTTATTAAAAAAAAATCAGTAGGAAGCTTCAACCTCATTAATTGGCACTGATGATCCGTTTGGGGGGTCATCAGCACGCAGTTGAGCAGAAACATCTATTGCAGAGTTCAACTGAGTAATCTTCTCAGTCAGTATCTTGCGTGTTTTCTGTTTCCAATAAAAAACATTCAACTAGGTAAGCTACGTATTATAAGTTATGGTTAAAGCTGGCAAAAAGAAGTGTTGATTGAGTTGGGTCCTGGATTGGATTGGGTTGGACCGACTTGCAATAACTTTTTCTATCCATTTTTCAAGTTTTATAAAAATTTATGCGCCAACAATATCGGCAAAACTACTATATTATTGCCAAAACAATCTTACTTCTTTTAATAAAGCGATTTAGGAGCTTGTTATGCAACTGCATATACTTTGGATTGCTCTCAACCTGTTTCACTCGTTTGGCCCATTTGACGTGCTATTTTGATTTAGCATTTAGCTTAACCGATTTGACTTGTTAGAGATAGACCATCAGCCAAAACCAACCCATTTATAGATACATGGGTCAAAACTGACAACTCTAATTATGGAAAGCAAGCAGAGCCAGTTTTTACCTCCAAGGCTTTCTCTTCATCATATATAAACTTTGGCAGCTTCCTCATTAAATCTTTTTGGTCTGCCCCTGCAAGTGCCTTGCTTATCTGCACGGTGAAATTATAAGCAGATGAAGTTATATACAATGAGCAATCATGCAATGTGAAAACTTAACACATTAAGTTCTCATTAGATGCCATCCACAAACAGATTACTTCCTCTGCCCCGAAAAATACACAGCCTTTTCTATTTTGTATCGTCCCATGAAAATATATATATATATATATATATATATATTCTACAAACATACATTTACCGCGGGGACCCGACCCCCCAATAAACCGGGTCACATTAAATTTTTTTTACCCGGCCCCACCCCACATTAATGAAACGTTTTCCTTTTTTTTTTTTCTTTTTTTTTTTAACAGTTATTTCTTTTTTTTTTTCCTTTTTTTTTTCTGAAATTTTTTTTAAAATAAAACTTTTTTTTTCCTCGGAATACCCACTCTGCACTGTTTTAGTCCATCACGGTCTGTTTTTATGAATAAAACTTGCCAGTTTTCTCAAACCTTTCCTCACGCTAATCGTCCCCGTTCTTTTTTTTACTCTCAAAACGTTTTTAAAAATAAAACTTTTCCTTTTTTTTTCTCGAATACCCTCGTCGCACTGTTTGATCATCGTCTGTTTTTTTATGAATAAAACTTTAAGTTTCCTCAAAAGACCCTCGCACACACACGCTAATCTCCCCAACAGCGCGCGTCGCCAGTCTTTTTTTTCCTTTTGTATTTTCAAAAAAAATTCTAAAATAAAATATTTTTCCTTTTTTTCCTCGGAATAACATAATAAATATATAAATAAAAATAAAAAAAATAAAAAAAAAAAATAAAAATAAAAAAAAAAAAAATAAAAGAAAAATAAAAAAAATATAATAAAAAAAAAAAAACAGAACATATAAAAATAGAAAAAAAAAATAAAAAATAAATAATAAAAAAAAATCAGTACTATAAAAATAATAAAAAATATAAAAAAATAAAAAAAAAATCATAAAATAAAAAAAAATATAATAAAATAAAAAGAAGTAAGAAAAAAAAAAAAAAAAAATAAATAATATATGATAAAATAATAAAATAAATAAAAAAAACCTTCTTCGCATGTCATTAAATTGGCCTTTTTGCATTTAGTGTCCATAAATGCACCAGTTTAGACCAGGATGACAAAGTGCATTAAAAACTTTAAGTTTCCTAAAACCTCGCGCTCCGGCTAATCGACACCCGCATCGGAGCGCGGTTACCACAAAGTTTTTGTTTGACACATTTCTTTTGTCTTTTTTTTTTTCCTCAAAAAATTTTAAAATATAATTTTACTCCTTTTTTCTCGGAATACCTCTCGCAGCTGTTTGAGTCATCGTCCTTTTTTATTTATGAATAAAACTTTAAGTTTCCTCCTCAAAACTCGTGCTCAGCAGTCCCGTTGGTGGGCGGAACCAATCGGGGGTGTACCGCTAATCGTCCCGTTCTTTTTTTTTCTCAAAAAAATTTTAAAATAAAATTTTCTTTTTTTTCTCGGAATACCCTCTCGCACTGTTGGAGTCATCGGTCTGTTTTTTTATGAATAAAACTTTAAGTTTCCTCAAACCTTCGCGCTCACCATCGCTATGCGTCCGCAGGCGGCGCTAACGGGATGACGCATTTTTTATTTTTCCATTTTTTTTTGCAAAAAAAATTCCTAAAAATCAAAATTTTCCCCCTTTTTTTTCCTCGGAATACCCTCTCGCACTGTTTGAGTCGTCGGTCTGTTTTTTATGAATAAAACTTTAAGTTTCCTCAAACTTCGCGCTCCGCTAATCGTCCCGCAGCGGCGCGCGGGTATAGCCACTTGTATATATATATATATATATATCTGGTTCTTTGTTAAGTTTTTGAAGCTTAATTTACATCATTGCGCGTCAGTAATCAATACTATAATCAGTAACTTTGGTTTGGCTCACAAAATTATGTCTTCCCGCCTTGTTAAGAATCCAAACAATGCAAAAACTTTTCAGGTAAGAGTGTTTCTTTTATAGTAGCTGTTTTATGTAGGGTTAATATATACGGAGGTTACTAAAGTTTACAAAAATGTTCGCCTAAGTAACTAGAGTTTCATTTTGTTCACTTGG
>BQNB010146920.1:0-16508 GCA_026074375.1 Tanacetum coccineum
TGAGTACGGATTTCCTTGAGTTCGGTCTTTAGTTCGTTACCATTAATACGTCCTTCTTCCATTTTCTCAATGCGGTAAAGATAGAGTTCATCTAAATAATTCAAGATATCTTCGACTTGTTTCTCATGATGTTTCAGATACATCTTATTTGAACATTTTCCTATTTCAAATACCTGAGGTGGGGTAGGAGTATAAACTGAGGAAGATGGTGATACAAGATTACGAGTTTGATTCCGAGATGAATTAAATAACGTAGTTGAGGAAGAATATGGAGAATGGATTTGCTTCCTAGGTAGTAATAGTTCTTCAGGAATAAAGAAATATCGAGGATTAAATAGTAATGATGGTGGTAATACCGGAGATGGAGTCAAAATAGCTGGTGGAGTAATAGGATCTGGTGGTGAAATAGGTAATTCCTTAGCATAAAATGCTTGTACGTTCTTCAAATAAGGATTATTGTAGAGAGGTGAGATCACTGATGGGATTATATTAGAGTTTTCCAAAGAGTTAAAAGAAATGCTTCCTGCTGAAGTTGGGAAATAATCCGGTGAGACCGAAGTATAGTTAAGAATATTCATAGAGGAAAAAGTATCCTCAATATCAGAAGTAAAGCGGTTGGGAGAAGACATCGTTCTGATAACAACCTAGTTTGTAAATAACATAAGTTATTTATGTAATAGTATAATAGATATGTATATTTACATACTTGTTCCGGAATGTAGTGGCACGGAGGACTTTGATGGCTGAAAAATGAAATGTGGTTATAGTTAAGGTTTTGACCTTGTTCTCTATAACCATGGCGTTGATACCAATCTGTAACACCCCTATCTTTACATATAGCAGCGGAAGCTAATCTGGGGTATTACTTCATGGATACAACAATCATAATCATAGAAAACAACCCAAAAGAGACGTTTATTCAAAAGATATGTTATCATTCATTTCAAATCAGAGTTTTACAAAGGCAGGTCCCAAAATCTAGAAACATAAAATGTGAATGATAACAAGTTTTAGCCATCTTCATGTCAATGCCACTCCATGCTATAAGTTGCCCAATTACCTGAGATAAACATGCATAAAAAGGGTCAACACAAAGGTTAAGTGGAATTCATAGGTTTGAAATGTAATAGTTGAATACAATTTATAGTGTAAATACTAGTATTGCAGGGACAATCATCATGGGGAACATTATTTATTGCATCTAAGCTCATGACATCAATACATTAATAGGGAAATCACCGTAGTGATATTAGTTAGGGGCAGATGTCCCCATGGAAAAGGTAACTTGCCAAGGTTACCTATTAGGACAAATATAGTGCGTTTGGCTACCCCGAGCATGGGTATACCAACGGGAGCTGTCACCCCCAATAGATCTATTCATAATATTCGCGTTCACTCGCAATGCAAGTAATTAATGATTCATGATATGTAAATAATAGCACTTGAAGCTACTTAGGCAATAATATATCTGGGTAGCATACATTTAGAAAACACTTGGGGTTATGAATTCATTAAGCATTTGAAAAGAAATCAGTATTTAAAAGATTGAAATATGGGGTTGTGAATTCATTAAGCCTTTGAAACAGTAATCACATTTGTTCTATAAGTAAATTGTGTATGTAAAGAGTTTGTAACAAGCATGTAACCACCTCGCGGGTTATAAAAAATTCAAAAGATTGTAAAGCGAGGCTATGAACTTCCTTAATATGTAGGATGAAATAAAATATTCTGAATGATGCTCACGACCTTTTCACCAATCTTAACAGGAGGTTGATATAGCCAAAAATGATAGTAAACAGCCACGTCACGCAACTGAGTAATTAGTTGAGATCTTAGGAAGATTGTACTCTAGAACTTTAATTTTAAGAGTTATGAGTTTGATTGAAGAGTTTGGAATTATTGTATCACTGTTTGGGCCATCATAATTCAGAAGTCATTCAGTAAACATTTGAGGAGCTAGGGCACTTTAAATCGTAAACCCAACAACTCCGTCAGAACGTAAAATACCAAGATGAAGTCTCCTTTATATGAAGCTCCTAGTATTGTGATATGATATAATGGTTGTAAGCATTTTTAATCAATATTTGGAATGTTAAGCACGAGAAGCGTTAATTATAGTTATGTCTTGTTTAAGGTTTTAAACATGTAATTTATACTTTTTCAAATGTTACATTTTTTAGACCTTGAGTTTGAAAAAAGTGCAAATATACCCTCGGAGTTTGCACTTTTACGAGTTTGGTCCTTCAAGTTTAAAAGATATACAAAGTAAACCTTGTACTTTGGAAAGTGACATAATAGACCCTTATAGTTATAACTTTGATAAAATGACATTTTCAGCCCCTTTAGTTATAAGTTTCAGAAAGTTACGATATATACCCCTTGCATGGATAATATTTACAAAACATGTCCAAATTGCCATGCAAGCTTATTTTAACATTTTAATAGACATTTATAAGTTATAATAAACTAAAATATGAAGATTTAACGCAACGAAAGTTTAGAATAACGATTCGTTAAGCTAGGAAGCAAAACGGGTCAAATTAGGGTTTCAAAACGTAAACGTGCGGGTTTTAAGATCAAATTTCTTCATTAATCAATAAAGTGGTTATTTTAACATTAGTTAAGCATGCTAGGATAGATTATAACAATATTTAACCATTATAACATTTAGTTTTAAGAAAAACATAAAATTAGGGTTTCGGGTGTACGGTTTTGGATCAAAACGGAAAATGAGCATGAATTGAGTTATGAAACTTTAACAAGAGTTTATTTAGGATCATATGAACATTATAAAAGTGTAGGAGCAGAAGTAGAACATCTAGAACCTGGGTTTGAGCTTATAGCTTGGAAACGGGTCGAAATCGGGACTTTTAGCTTCGTATGCCTAGAATAACGACTCCCGGGCTTCTTTTCTTGGTTTATTTTGCTTCAATTCTGTTCTTGGGACTTCTTAAGATCTCTTAGAATTCATATTGAGCAAAGGATTGCTGCTATGATGGGTTATAGAGGAGGAAGTGGGGGATGAGTTTGAAATGAAGAGTTTATGCATCTATTTATAGTAATTCGACCCTTAGAGGCCAAGGGACACCTTGTGACCAGATTAGGACATGTATGAAGTCTAGAGGGTGATGAGGAGAGGCTATGAGATGAGTTGTATAAGCTAGAAACTAGCTTTGAGGTGTTGTCTTGCTCTTGTGATGCCGTGTGTAAACAAGGAAGAAAAAGAGACCATGTGGCCAATTTTTGTACCAAGAACATGTAAGATTTTTGTTATATCAGGTGGGTAAGCTGCTATGGAGCATGTGGGTGAGTCATGAGGTGCTTGATTGCAATGGAAAGTTCTAAAATGGGTCATTTTGCAAGATTATGGGTCGCGGGTCATTTAGGGCTTATTTAGGGTTTTCAAGCTTGTAATTCATGTACATTTGATCAATAATGATGGATTAATGTTTGTAAGGATTTTATTAAGGATTAATAACAAGAATTGATAGGTGGTTCGGGTTTAAAATGGGCAAAAACGAGTAAACGGGTCATATGATCCATTTAGGGTTTCTCAGATTTATTTTGTGTATAATTGAAATAAAATGATGAAATGATGTTTGTATATGATTAGTAATGTTGTAAATTAAGTTATCAGAACTTATTTGAGTGTTGGTTTAGGTTTAGAATGGAAAAAATGAAGAAACAGGTCTCGGGTTACTATTTAGCTCGGGTTAGGGTTTCTGAGTTTTGAATTAGGGTTTTGAGTGTAAAAATGTGTATGAAAGCTTATGAATAGAATAATTAGGGTTTACACATTGTATATTGAGTATAGTAGCTTGTACACAAGTGATGGTGAAGGAATTAGAATGAAAACGGAGGTAAAATGAATATTTTAGATGTCATGCTTAATGACTTGTACATTTTGCTTTGAAAACTTGTACTTGACTTGTAGGGAGTTTATATTTCAAATGGGATGTTATGTTACTTGTATATATGCTTTAGTAGCTTGTGCATTTACTTTAGATATTAAACATTCATGGAATTTAGGGTTTAGAGGTATATGATAATGGTTTAAAGCCCGTTTTGATATAACGTTGCGAATGGTACATTATAGGAATAATGTACTTTGTAATAAGGATATGATGATATTGACTTGACATTGTGTGATGTTTGCTTGACATATATGAAGACAGGATTGCCATAGATAGGTTGCGTGAGCTCGTCTACTTTTGTTATGCAAATTACATTATATATTGAGATGCAAGTAATGTAATAAAGCGAAAAATTTCCTCGTACAATTGTGATCATAGTAAAATAGGTTAATGAAAATTCTTAGGTTGTTATAGTCTCCACCCCTTATAGAAATCTCGCCCCAAGATTTAATTGAAAGTTGTAGTGAATAGATGTAGGTACTGGGCATGAATTTAGGTTAGGCTAATCAAGGTTACAAGTCCACGTGTGTGATGCATTTATAATTATGTTGCGCACCATAATTATAATTACCTCCTTTCACACGTCTACTTATTTTCAAGACTACACCTCTTGATGACAACCAATAGAATTTCTTCAGATCCTGATAGAACCTGGGTGAAATACTTCGATTTACGGAACCTGTGGGTCATGGGCCTACCATGCTTCTGCTGTACTACTGTGATTGTAAAGAATCGTTATTCATTACCTCTAATTTATTCATCACCACTTATGTACAAGCTACTATACTCATTATACAATGTTTAAACCCTAATTATTCTATTCATAAGCCTTCACAACATTTTACACTCAAAACCCTATATTCAAAAACCTTAAACCCTAAAACCTAGCTGGATTCCAAACCATGACATTGTTTCTTCATTATTTATTCCATTGTAAACCTAAATCACTCTCAAATAGTTTTAATAAATTGATTTTATAACATTATCATCATTTCAAGCATCATTCATCCTCTTTTTCATTAATTCTACTCTTTAATTACACAAAGAAATAAATCCAGGAAACCTAATTTGTACCTAATTTGTGATTTGACCCGTTTACTCTTTTCAGACATTCATTCTCAAGTTAAGCACCAAGAGTTATTGTAACCCATATAATGAGTTTAATAACCTTTATCCATCATTAAACCATCCTTGCTTCAAACAATGTACGAGAATTTAAAAACACTAGAAAAACCCTAAAAGCCTTATATGAACCTAATATTCCCAAGGCTACGGCGTGTATTCTTTCAATTTCAACCCATTTTTAACTAAAACCAACAATCAAAACTTCATGATAATACTTTATTTAAGCTCTAGGTTTTTGTATTCAATCATTCCTAATCAAGGGTATGCAAATATAAAACCAGGAATAGTCAAGAAAACCACTAAAGTGCCCTAATCAATCCCGTGAACCGCTTTCTTCAATTCTATCCGTTTTAACCAAAACCAATTGCTAATCTTTGTTAATCCTTCCTATATCAGACCTTGTACTATATTAACTATCCTTAATCAAGTACACACGAAATAAAAGCTGAAACTTGTGAAACCCTAGTGCGAACCCAAACAACCCGAACACCCTTCACCATCAATTTGGACCCATTTTAAAACCATTTCCAAGTTGCAAAAAAATATTATGTGAAAACTCTTCTAGAATCCCTCAAGCAGCTTACCCACCTGCTATGACCATTTCTTGGTCTCAAATGAAGCCACATGATGGCCTTGTTGGCCTACTTCAGCCGCGGCCACCACTACACCCAAAACAACCTTCATAAGCTTCCACCTTGCACCATAGCCTTCCTTACTCAGCCCCTAGACTCTCCATATCACCCCCATGTGTCATAACCTAGTTACCAAAGTTCCTTGGCCTCTAAGGGTTGCTAACACTATAAATAGGGCCCTAACTCCTTCATTCTAATTTTGCACCACATTCTTCTTTCTCAAACCATAAAGGCAGGCAATCCCTTTGCTCCTTATATGATCCTAGGATCATTAAAGAAGTTCTAGAAGTGAAGCCCTGAAGAATTGAAGCCTTGGAGTGAAGATACAAGGCGTACAAGTGGAAATACTACCCGAAACGACCCATTTCCTCATTTTTGCTACTGAAGCTCAAAACCCTAGGTTCTTGATATCTACTTCTGCCTCCTAAAACATTATAATGTTCTTTGATCCTAAATTACTCTTGTTAGAAGTTTCATATAATTCATGTCATTTTCCATTTTGATCCAAAAAACCGTACACCTGAAAACCTAATTTCACGTTTTTCTTTTAAAACTAAAAATCTAATGGTTAATAGTTGTTATAATCTATCCTATCATTGCTTATTAGAATGTTTAAATTAACCATTTATTGAATTAATGAAGTAAATTTGAACTTAAACCCGCCGCGTTTTCGTTTTGAAACCCTAATTTAACCCGTTTTGGCTTACTAGCCATAACGAATCGTTATTTTAAACATTGTGTTGCAGTTTACAATCTTTATATTTTATTTTTATTATAACTTATCAAATGTCTATTGGAAATGTTAGATATATAGAGATAGCTTGCATGACCAATTTGGACATGTTTTGTAAATATAATCCATGCAAGGGTATATAATCAAACCTTTCAGAAACTTATAACTAAATGGACTAAAAGTGTCATTTTATCAATGTTATAACTCCGAGGGGTCATTTTGTCACTTTTCAAGAGTCAATGTTTACTTGTTATCTTTTAATGTTGAAGGACCCAAAGTCGTCAAAAATGCATACTCCAAGGGGCTTATTTACAATTTTCCAATCCCCTTAGGGTCTAAAATGTTAACATTTTGAATATGTTATAAAACTCATATCCAAAACATTATTATGACATACTTTAATTTAACGCTTCTCGTGCTTAACTGGTATGTGCTTAATTACACATAACTTTTTCCATTAAAAAACGAAGCCAATGAACTAAACACAGACAAAAATTGACAAATATATGTTTGTTTTGCATTTGTATTGTGTAGGAAACGGATATTCACAAAAGTACAAAAAACAAAGCCAAAAATAACAAAACTGAGCACGGAATGAAAAAGTAATAGTGTTGTGAGTGTGAGGTGATATCAAATATAAAAAAAATCAACCAAGTCAAGAAGTCAACAGAAAAGTCAAACAGTCAAAGTCAAAGTCAACCCCGACAAGCTGAATCAGAAAAGAATATAACTTGAGGGACTGAAATTGCCAAATCCCAAAGTTATATTACTAAGATAAAATGACAAGGGCTGAATTTGCAATTTACTGAAAATGTGACTCTAGGGGCCAAAACTGCCAAGCCCCTAAAGTTATATTAACAAGGGACGAGTTTTGCAATGCTAACATACACAAAAACAGGTAAGGTCAAAGTTGAACCAGTTTGACTCTAAAAAGTCATACTGGACTATTATTTTGGGACGGAGGGAGTACTAAATAACAATCACAACAATATAAAGAGATGAGAGAAGGAACAATCAAACCAAGACACCAAAATTTATAGTGGTTCAGCTATGAAGCCCTTCTTCGCCCTACTCCACTCCCTGAGTATCCTACTCAAGATTTCACTATGTCAACAGGATCCCTCAGGTGGAGAAAACCATTTACACGTCGCTTACGTTATTTTCTGACACTAAACTAAATGTCGAGTCCTAATCTTAGCCAGAACCAATCTACCACTTCACAAACACTATACAATCACAAGATCTACACTATCGGATTTACACACAATCCAAATCACACAATTACGTATGATAATTACAATAGAGATTTGATACTTAGAAGAAGAGAGGAGATATCACTAAATAACAATTCATTTCTTGGCGAATATGAATGTTCATCTCTTGTACTTGATAGAGAGGAGAGATGAGAAAAAGAGATTTGATCACTTGATACAAGATCAAACAATGTTAGTGATCAAGAGATTTAGTGAGAGAATAAAGGTTTTTAAGGAGTGAAAGAAGACAGAAAAAATTCGTGCAAAGAGGTATGTTTTTCTGCCAGAAATAGTGCAGTATTTATAGACAGGATTTCCAATGGCTAGCTGGCGGCGGTCCCAGATATATCTGGGGACCGGCAGACCTATAAGGGGGCCGCACTAGACTCCGCTCCTGTTTTTGTCTTTTTGTGAGGAAGGTTGTATCTGGTATGTAAGCTTCCATTTTGGAAGGAAATTTTGAATTTCAAATTTATGTTTTAAATAAAACTTTTCTTTTAATTAAAAAGTATTTTGTATATTTATTTTTGTGAAAATACTTTTGTAAAAATATGATGGTTAAAAAAATTATTTTCTTGATCACTAATTATGTTTAATGATTTGTTTGTACATACCTTAAGTGATCACTAACCTTAAAAATGGAATTTTACGATTAATAAATCGTAAACGTTTTTACATTTTGTTATGATCAAAACATTGAGAGGTAAAAAAATATAAATAACGTTTTTAGACATTATTTGTATTAACAATCTCCCTCTTTTTGATGATGACATAATATAAACTCATTTTGTATAAAATTAAATGTTTCAAGATTATTAATGAGTTTCATTCCATTTCTCCCACTTTTTGTTGATTTGTATTAACACAATCTTGTTAGGGGAGCGTTGGCTCAAGCCAACATGCTGCAGAGGTTTGAGAACCGTCAAGATGATTATTCTGCATTGGCTGAGACTCATGAAGAATGCTTGGAAACTGTCTGGAAGCTTGTGACTGCCCGTCAAGACCTTGAGCACAATGCTACCCTTTATACCATTATGTCTAATCATTTCAAATAATTGAGGGAAGAGCACAAAGGTTGTGATTGAAATGTTGAATGCGGAGTGGAGATGGAGAGTAAATGAGCTTTCGTTATCATCAGAAAACTAGCCCGTCGGATTCGGGGAACTGAGGGCCGAATTGGAGAAAAATAACTTTGAGCTTGAAATTGTCTAGGAGGAATCCATCAAGAGGGTTAAAGAGAGGCAAGATCTTTTGTCTCTTTTATATACCTCTGTTTGTCATGCTTTACTAATGCCTTAAAATTTTTAGTTAAAATAATATATTTCGGTGCTATACATCCGGCCCACCCTTGATGTCTTAACATCTTTAGGGTACAATAGTGCCTTTCGGTGATGTGCACTCCGGCTCATCGCTGATATCTTAACATCTTTTAGGGTAACATAACGCCTTTTGGTATGGTGCACTCTGACTCATCCATGATGTATTAACTTCTTTTGGGGTAACATAATGTCTTTTAGTGGTATGCACTCTGACTTATATCTAATGTCTTAACATCTTTTGAGGTATCATAATGCCTTTCGGTGTTGTACACTCCGACTGATCCCTAATGTCTTAACATCTTTGGGGTAATATAATGCCTTTCGGTGTAGTGCACTCCAGCTCATCCCTGATGTCATAACATCTTTTGGTGTAATATAATGCCTTTCGGTGTTGTGCACTCTGGCTCATCCCTGGTGTCTTAACATCTTTTGGGGTATCATAATGCCTTTCGGTGTTGTGCATTCTGGCTCATCCCTGATGTATTAATATCTTTGAGTACAATAATGACTACATACTTATCCGGAGGTAGCGAGCCGCCCGATTATAAACTGTGTCTTAACAAGGTACAGTTTTAGAGAATTGCTCTCTCCTTAAGGTTTAGGAAGAGGAGCTTCATCTTTCATTGAAAATCACTGCGGTTACATAATTTGGATGCTTCAGAATTCTAAACACAATAACTTTTACAAATAAAACTTTCGAAGATTTATGGCGTGTCATGTTCGGGGCACCTCCTTGTCTTCCATAGTTTACAACTTATCAGAGCCATTCTCATATGCTTCCATGACTCTGTACGGTCATTCCCATGTGGGCCCTAACTTTCCCTAGTCTTTCATCCTACTTGCCTCGTTCTTTCGGAACAACAACTCTCCCGGCTTGAAATTTGTCACCCGTACCCTCTTTTTGTAATATTGCTCCATCTTTGTTTTGTATATATGGGCATCTGAATGGAGAAGGACCCTTTCTCCTGTAATAAATCCAGTTTAACTGAAGCTCTTCTTATTAAATCCCTTCTCACTGGATCTTCAGGGTCGATAACGTTTGCATGCCTATCTCGGTTAGTATGACGGCCTCACTGCCAAACGTTAGGCTGAACGGGGTTTCTCTGTTGCTTTGCTTGAGGGATGTTCGATGTGCCCATAGGACGTTGGGTAGTTCATCAACCCATCCGGCCATGTCTCTTCCAAGCCTTGCCTTTATTCCTTCCATCAAAATCTTGTTTGCCCTTTTCTACATGGCCATTAGCTTGCGAGTGAGCAACGGCTATGTTCATTTGTTGGATGTTCAATCTTGCGCACCAACTCTTAGACAGATCATTCACAAACTGTGTTCTGTTATCTGTGACAATGATTCTAGAAAGACTAAACCTACAAACAATATTATCCCACATAAACCTTTTTACGTGCTTACAAGTAATCATGGCCAACGGTTTGGCTTCGATCCACTTAGTGAAATAGTCAATAGCCACAATTACAAATTTGACTCTTTCGAATGGCTGTAGAAGGGGTCCAAGAATGTCCATACCCCATTGATAAAATGGTCACGGAGCCATAATGGATGTCATCAAGGTTTTTAGCAACTTGGGCATCGAAGCATGGATTTTACATGAGTCACACTATTAGATCTCCTCCTTTGCGTCTTGGTGCATGGTGGGCAGTAGTACCCTTGCCTTATCGCTTTTGCCACCACTGATCGTGGTCCAGAATGCATTCCACAGGCCCCCATACGTATCTCCTGGATTACATAATTTTCTTATAATGGATCGATGCACCTCATCATAGGCACCAAATATGATTTTTTTGAAAAGCACCCCGACCTCTATCATGTACTGATGGATCTTCACCCTCAAAAATCACGCGTCATTCTTATTCTTTGGCCACAAACCTTCTTCCAAGCACTTGATGACTGGGGTCATCCAATTATCCCCCTTTATTTCGTAATTTTCATTGATTTCTTTTGCATCGGTGGACTTTCATCCAAACACCTTCAACTAAAACCTTCCTTAGTTAAATGATTTGAAGAGATGGAAATTTTTTCATCAAACCTATTTTTCTATTATCAAAATTTACGGGGAATTTTTCGCTTTTTACATTACTTGCATTGTCATATCTTATTTAGCAAAGTAACTTGCTTAACTAGGTTAGACAAGCTATCGCAACCTATTATGGCCATTTTTGTCGTTCTATTTTGTCAAGAAAACATCACCATATGTCAATTCAATATCATCATATCCTTGTTACAAAGTACATTATTCCTATAATGTACCATTCGCAACGTTATATCAAAACAGGCTTTAAACCGTTATCATATACCTCTAAACCCTAATTCCATGAAGGGTTAATATCTAAAGTGAATGTACAATCTACTAAAAAGCATATATACAAGTAATATAACATTTCATTTGAAGTATTAATACTTCCGTTCAAGTCAAGTACAAGTTTTCAAAGCACAATGTACAAGTCATTAAGCATGACATCTAAAATAGCCGTTTTACCTCCATTTTACGTCCAATTTCTTCACCATTACATGTGTACAAGCTACTACACTCAATATACAATGTGTAAACCTTAATTATTCTATTCATAAGATTTCATACACATTTTTACACTCAAAACTCTAATTCAAAAACTTAGAAACCCTACCCGATGCTAATAGTAAACCGAGGACCCGTTTCTTTATTTTTTGTCCATGTCATAACCTAAACACATCAATTAAGTTGTGATAACTTTTTTTCCAATATTACTAATCATATTTCAAAACATATTTCGTATTTCATTTCAATTATACACAAATTGAATCCGGGAGGCAAACCCTAATGAACCCTAATGGATTCTTATGACGCCGTTTACTCGTTTTTGCCCCGCATTTAAACCCGAACACCTATCATTCTTGTTATTAATCTTTTAATACAATCCTTCACAAACCATTAATCCATCTTTATGATCAAATGTACATGAATTACAAGCTTGAAAACCCTAAATAGCCCTAAATGACCCGCGACCCATAATCTTGCAAAATGACCCTTTTAGATCTTTCATGGCAATCAGACCTATGACCTCACCCATATGCTCCATAGCAGCTTACCCACCTGCTAGAACAAATCTCTTACAAGTTCTTTGGTACAAATTTGGCCAATGGGTCTCTTTTTCTTCCTTGTTTACACACGGCATCACAAGAGCAAGACAACACCTCAAAGCTAGTTTCTAGCTTATACAACTCATCTTATAGCCTCTCCTCGTCACCCTCTAGACTTTATACATGTCCTAATCTGGTCACAAGGTGTCCCTTGGCCTCTAAGGGTCGAATTACTATAAATAGATGCATAAACTCTTCATTTCAAACTCATCCCCCACTTCCTCCTCTATAACCCATCATAGCAGAAATCCTTTGCTCAATATGAATTCTAAGAGATCTTAAGAAGTCCCAAGAACAGAAGTGAAGCAAAAGAAACCAAGAAAAAAAGCCTGGGAGTCGTTATTCTAGGCGTACGAAGCTAAAAGTCCCGATTTCGACCCGTTTCCAAGCTATAAGCTCAAACCCAGGTTCTGGATGTTCTACTTCTGCTCCTACACTTTTATAATGTTCATTTGATCCTAAATATACTCTTGTTAAAGTTTCATAACTCAATTCATACTCATTTTCCGTTTTGATCCAAAACCGTACACCCGAAACCCTAATTTTATGTTTTTATTAAAACTAAATGTTATAATGGTTAAATATTGTTATAATCTATCCTAGCATGATTAACTAATTTTAAAATAAAACAATTATTAATTAATAAGGAATTTTGAAACTTAAACCTATAAAATCCGGCGTTTATTTTTGTGAAACCCTAATTTGACCCGTTTTGCTTCCTAGCTTAACGAATCGTTATTTTAAACTTGCGTTGTGTTAAATCTTCATATTTTAGTTTACTATAACTTAGAAATATCTTTTGAAATGTTAAAAATAAGCTTGCATGGAAATTTGGACATGTTTTGTAATTATAATCCATGCAAAGGGTATATATCGTAACTTTCAGAAACTTATAACTAAAAGGGTTGAATATGTCATTTTATCAAAGTTATAACTATAGGGGTCTATTATATCACTTTTCAAAGTGCAAGGTTTACTATGGCATATATCTTTTATATGTTATGGATTTTTTAAAGTGTAAAGTGCAAAACTCCAAGGCGTTAAATTCTGCACTTTTCAAACTCAGGGTCTAAATGTAACATTTTGAAAAAGTATAAAATCATGTTTAAAACCTTACAAGACATAACTTTAATTAACGCTTCTCGTGCTTAACATTTCCAGATATTAATTAAAACGCTTAAAACCGATTATATCGTATCACAATACTAGGGAGCTTCATATTAAGGGGTTTCATCTTGGTATTACGTTCTGACTGAGTTGTTGGGTTTACGATTTAAAGTGCCATAGGTCCTTAAACGTTTATGATGACTCTGAATTATGATGGCTTGTGACCCGATCGGTGATAAATAATTCCAAACTGTTCCAATTCAAACTCATAACAATTATTAGACTCTTGAAACCAAGTTCTAGAGTTTCAATATTTCCTAAGACTCAACATATTTACTCAGGTTGCGTGGCATGGCTGTTTCTAATATTTGCTATATCAACATTTTCTGTTAAGATTGTGATAAGGTCGTCAGCTTTCATTCTAAAATAATTATTGCATCTACCTACTAGGTGAGTTCATAGCCTCGCCTTTCAATCTTTTGAATGTTTTATAAACCCGCGAGGGGGATACATGCTCAATTGTTTTTAATATATACAAGTACTTAAAACCGATATTGTGAGATTCATAACCTCGCCTTTACTTATTTACATGTTTTATAAACCCGCGAGGGGGATACATGCTTATTCTTAACTATACTTCGGTCTCATTAGATTATTTCCCAGCTTCATTGGGAAGCAATTCTTTTAACTCTTCGGAAAACTCTAAAGATAATATGATTCCACTGGTATTCTCATATTTACTTATTTGAAGGACGTACAAGCATTTTATGCTAAGGAATTACCTATTTCATCACCAGATCTTATTACTCCACTAGCTATTTTGACTCCATCTCCGGTATTACCACCATCATTACTATTTGATCCTCGATATTTCTCTGTTCCTGAAGAACTATTACCACCTAAGAAATGAATTATTCCCATCGTCGTCCACTTCATACTACGTTTTATCTAATTCATTCGGAATCAACCGAGTTAAATTTGGTATCACCATCTTCCTTAGTTTATACTCCTACCGCACCTCAAATATTAGAAATAGGAAAAAGTTTAATTAAGATGCATCTGAAATATCATGAGGAACAAATCAAAGATATTTTGAATTACTTAGATGAACTCTCTTTTCACCACATTGAGAAGAAAATAGGTAAAAAAAAATGGACGGGTTACTCAGGTTTAGGTATGTTCTGTGTCTCTGGGTGTTTGTGTATTATATATAATTATTATTGTTAGGAGATTCGCGCGTGGTTCCGTTGTTGGTAACTACAATCACAAATGGTTAAGTTTTGGTGGCGGTTGGATTTTTAGGGGTTTGGGTGGGTTTGGGGGGTTAGTGGTTATGGGAGGGTAAAAACGAACCACACAACTGACTAAACCACCTTAAAGGTACCACCTAAACCCCTTCACTAAAGAGGATCTCGAATCCTTTTAGAGGGGAAGACAAGAACAAGGGGGGAGGGGAGGGGGAGGATTGAGGGGGAATGGGGGGAGAGTATGGAAGGTTGGGGAGTTCCGGAAAGGGGGTTGATTACGAATTATGGAGGGGGAGGGGAAGAATCCAGGAGCGATTGATTTGGGAGCTTACGGTGTATATATTTAATTAAAAAAAAAAAAAAAAAAAAAAAAAAAAAAGCAAAAAAAAAAAAAAAAAAAAAAAATAAAAAAAAAAAAAAACAAAAAAAAAAAAAAAAACAAAAAAAAAAAAAAAAAGAAAAAAAAAAAAAAAAAAAAAAAAAAACAAACAAAACAATAAAAACAATAAACAAAAAAACATAAAAAAAAAAAAAAAAAAAAAAAAGGCCAAATTACCCCGGGCAAAACCGAGTGAAGTGATGAGAGAAGAGCGTCTTTTAGAAAGATTGATATAGATGAGGGGGATTTAAAGAGAGCGGCGGGGAGAGGGAGACCGAGATAAGATGGCTATTGGAAGTGAATAAGAGGGATAGAGGGGATAAAGAATGAGAATTATTAAGGAGAGAATAATGGATATTAAGATGAGGGGTGAGAAGAGAGGATCTCTATACAGGATTTAAAGATAAGAGAGGGATATGGGATGAAGAGATTATTTTTAAAAGAGCGAGATAGGTTAGGAGGGAGGGGGATTAAATTATAATGAAATAAGATAAGGAGGGATAGCAAGAAGCCGAGGGGGGATTTTTAAGTTATACTCCTACCCCTCCTTAGGTATTTGAAATAGAAAAATGTTCAGATAAGATGTATCTGAAACATCATATCTTGAATTATTTAGATGCACTCTATCTTTACCGCATTGAGATAATGGAAGAAGGACGTATAAATGGTAACGAACTGAAGACTGAACTCAAGAAAATCCGTACTCAGATTATCAAACTTCAAAAGAAGCAGTTAGGGCAAAAGGATAAGATTGCCTTTCCTTACTACAGAAATTCCGATCTTGAACAAATCATTGAGAAAATCCAAGCTCGTCACCAAACAGATCAGGAGGATCTTTAGGATGTCATCTACCGGCTCAGAATCAACAAACTCTTAGAATAGTTATAGCTTTATCCTAGCCATGGGATGTGTGGTATAAATAAAAACGCTTGTCAAATCTTGACTATGTACAGTGAAAAGGCAAGTTATTTATAAAGGCAATCCCATTTCATACCTTATTGTTTCTAACTTATCTCTCTTTCATCATCATTTCCACCATTTTCATCATTATTTCCGTCTTTATCATAACCTCTAAGTGCTTAAAAATTCAAAAATAAGCATTTTCCTTTAAGCATTTTAAGCATCACATTCTCTTTTATTACTTTTCAAAACTTATGATATCATTCTTACTACGTATCATCTTTTGTTGATAGAATGCCTCCCAAAAGGACGTCAACATCTGAAACACCAGCCATAACTTTAGCTGCCATCCGGCAACTAATTAATGATGGCATTTCCTCAGCTCTGAAAGCACAAGCTGCATCAATGGCAAGTGCTAGTAATCCCAATAGGAACACCGGACCTACTGAACCCCTATAGTAAAAATGGGAAACTATAAAGAGTTCGTTAGCTGTCAACCTTTCTACTTCAATGGTACGGAAGGAGCAGTTGGCCTCATTCGCTGGTTTGAGCGGACTGAATCAGTATTTTCTTGTAGCCACTGTGCCGAAGAAAACAAAGTGACATATGCTACTGGTACTCTAACCGATGATGCCTTGTCTTGGTGGAATGCATACGCCTAACTTATCGGAATAGAACAAGCCAATAAGATCACCTGGACCGAATTGAAAAGACTCTTAACCAATAAGTATTGCCCTCGGACTGAAGTCAAGAAGATGGAAGACGA
>BQNB010146921.1:0-10997 GCA_026074375.1 Tanacetum coccineum
ATTTACCAAATATATAACGCATATCTACCGATTCATTCAGATAAAAAATACCAGTAGAAAGATCTTTGAATTGCGAACAAAACGAGCACAATAACGCGTGGACACATTTCCACTCAATATTCATTCAAAACAGATTCGCGAAAAATTATACCCCGCAACAACGCACGAGCTATGTAATCAAATCACACAAAAATAAGCCCCGTCGCACGTGCGAAGGTCCAACTCTTATGCAGTCAAAAACCGCCGCCCTACGCTAAGCTAAATTAGAAACAATGAAAAAAAATTAACGTCCCGCAGCAACGCGTGGGCAATCATGCTTGTTATAATTTAAATTTAGGGATTTTGCATGTTTTTAGATATTTTGAATAATGTCAAAGATTAATCAGAAAAAAAAATTCTTTCGATTTAGATCATAAATCTTTCATCAACTAATTATTCAATGGGTTAATATACAAAGAGGTTACTAAAGTTTGCGAAAATGTTCGCCTAAGTAACTAGAGTTTCATTTTGTTCATCCACGTTATTTATGTTTGCGTGACCGGTTGTTTACGTTACTCTGTATATTACAACTTGGTATAACAGGTTAAAATCCTATGTGGCAAGGTTAAATGACAAAGATACCATCATCTTCAAGATCATTCATCTTCGATATGTTTTTAAACTAATATGAAACATGCTGGATGTGTTGAGTACTTATGGGCTCATCGCATTCATTTCAATCAAAGTAGATGTGTTGCTCCACTCATGTATAACAGAATATATGTACGCCAAAACTTGTTCAGGTGGATACATCACACACCAAAGTAGAAGGACATGTTATATTCATTTATGACTTATATTTACCTACACCTATTTCCAATAACTCCATCCAGATCTTTTAAAGGAGTTCCAACAACAACAACTAAAATCAAATCTAGATCTCCATTTCAAAAAGAGCTTAGTGGTACACCCCCACCCACGGATGTAACGGCCTGACGTGTTTGACGAAGATAACGGAGGATAAAGAGAGCATGGTTACGCCTTTGCCGCATATGTTTGTTATAAAGGATTTGGTTGTGGATATGACTAATTTTTATAATCTCAGGGGTTTGACAATTTTTTATAAAAGAAAAAATTGATGGACTGACATTGAGGTATTTTAGATATGAAGATGGTGGGTCCCACTTTGGAAAGAATGACAGACCCATATACCGGCTATTACCTCAAGCAGGATTTCCATCTTCATTGTGAATACATTAGTATCACTCGGATGTTCTGGCAAATATCACAATGATATTGCGTAGGACTCTTGATAACAGCTTATGAACTTGATGATGTTCAACAAGTGTTTGAAATGGAATGTGTCCTAACGAGATTTAGATTGATCTCTTGGCTCTAGACTCGATTAGTGCATTTTGGTTTTAGTACTCGGAGGCTGGAGCATATTGCCACCTATTCAATATCAACAATCTCGGAGTGAGATGTCAATAGATAACGTGTGTATCTCCATGACAAATGAGACAAGTTTCTGTTAAGAGAAACCCGAATGGCTGAGAAGGGTTGTGCATTGCATCATGGTCGTTTACAATGTCCAGCAATCAACTTGTGATTCTGACAGATATGTATTGACCCGGTTTCTGCCTTAATTTAGTGTGGAGGCTTCTTCTTAGACCCTTTATCCCCCCCCCCCCATAACCCCAATTTATTTTTTTTTCTTTTTTCATTCTTCAGACGCCTTCAAATGCTTACCAGGACTACCTACTTAACAACCGGTTGATGTGATTGTACAGTGTTAACTCAATCTTATCGGCATAATTCCCATATTCATTCATCTCCAACATACCTAAGGACTGCTATTTTTCTAAACTTTGGATTATCTTGGGTAATCCTCCGGTTCTGGATGATCATAGATTTGAATTCCAAACCTAGACCAACTTAGTGACTTTAGAATCGCGTTGAAATTAAGATGTTAGTTGGTTATAAGATCGAACCATAAAACTTTCCGTCAGCACATTGACTCGAATAGATCATATTTTAATTACATTTTCTCCCCTTATTTTAAATAATAAACACTTTATTTTTTGAAATACCTTGTGATTTAATATGTGCTTGAAAATCGTGGGAGAAAATATTTACAGCATGAATGGTTTGAACAATCAGATAAATGTATTTGAAATACATAATAATTGTCGTTGTTGATGTATCCAAGAACATTAAAACTTTGTTTTTCGAAAAACTCCCCCTAAAAAATAGACCAATTTTGAAAAATTGTTTCTTTTGAAACATTGTGAGGGTAGGAAGAGTGTAAACACACAATTTTGAAAGATTATGATTTATCATGGCGAGAATTCTTGAAAAAATTGTGTATCAACTTTTATTGAAAACCAGATGTTAGAGGACTCTCTACTAACGGTAAAGGTTAGTAGTTCTCGAAACGTACAACATTCCTATTTTTGAGCTAAAAACAATGAATGCTTTGTAAGAACAGCTCAAACCTGAGGATAAGTTATAAACCTTCCTTAATATGAAGTCCAGGTTATGTACTAGTGAGCATTGCACATAAGCCATTTAGAAAATTATAAATGACATGTTTTTGAAAACTATTGCAACTCTCGCTCGAACGTTCATTTACACACATCCTCAGTCAAAGTTAATATCGACCTTTCTAAGCACGTAAATTATAATCGATTCCAAGAGACATGTCGAGAAGAAATCTTTTTGGAAATTTTCTGATTTTCTGATTTTGTATTTATTTACCTGTTGTCCTTAGCATTGATATAGAAGGAGGAATAAGTAATTTCAACTCTTGTCTGTGAGTAGCTGTCTTGACTGCTGAGGAACAACATTTTGGAACAACTTTGAACCTTGACGTTCATTGATGTGGTCTGTAATTTCGCGATTTACTGAACGGTAGGATCAGAAGTACAATTGATGAAGGAACGATGCCCTGAACTGATGAGAATAGACGACATTGCCATGAAGACCGAGGCTGATCTGCTAATACGAATCAAACGTCTTTTGAACATTGAGGAATGGGGCCTGAAGTGTTATTTTCAGCAGACACCATTTGACATTGACGACCGAGGCTTGAACTGCTTTGTTCAAACATCATTTTCATGAAGATTTCATCTTTTGTGAAGCCATTCTGGCACTGGTTTCTTAGATATCAAAAATTTCAGCAACCACACTCTGAGATTTTCCTGCTTGTCCATTGTATAGTGCAATCTGCAGTTATGTTCAATTCGTTTTTGCTTTTGACCATTGAATGACGAAACCAGCACGTTAAACCCAAAGTTTGTTTGCATGCATGTAATATGAGGGATATCTTCATCTTGAACCATGAGTGGGGTTTCATTTTCAGAGCCTGCCATGCAAGAGTTGAGTCGTTTTCCCGTTGGAACCCACCTAAGACAACCAGTCTTAAGAAATTCTTAAAACCCGTTGTTTGCCACCTAAGACAAGATCTAGGAGTCCTTGTTTTTCTCAGGGACAGTGGTATAATTTTTGTGTGAAAACCTATGCCCTTGGGGACAGTCTTCTGTTCTTAGATCCACTTGTCTTTCAAACGGCACATATTCTTTTTTGTGTTCTGGGATTTTGGTCCTAATCTGTGCGAGGAACACGAGGATTTAACTTTGAGAGGTGATTCTAAGTACTCATTCATCATGAATTTTGCAGCTGTAAGAGGCACTTTTGCATGTAGGACATTGCAAGTCATTAGACTTCAAGAAAGGCCTTTTGTTTCCATTTTCTCCTAAGTGAACATCTTTGTTTGTAAACCCGACTACACATTGATGCTTTGCCATTCTTAAGGTTTTGGTTTGCAACCATTACATGTTTGGTAATCTAGCCATATCAATCATACTAGGTATTCCCATTCACATCTTTGCTTTCTGAAGTTGTGCACTATTCTTAGCATCTCTAGGTATTAGTTATGAACCAATGTCATGTTAGCCTACTTTTTCCCTAGGTGACTGATGTGAACACAATGCTATTGGTTAATTTCCTAGAGGGGCAGGTGTCAATCACATTGGTGTGTTCCGAAACAGCTTTGTTTTCTAAAATCTGAGCAAATTTTCTATTGAGTGACTTGTTTAAAACAAACCATGCCGACATCATTTAGTTTTATTAACCGACTGTTTTCGTTGAAAACTTCTCATTTCATGAGAATTTGAAAAAGGAGTCGGTTTTCCTAAAACTAGATGGTGTTTGGAATTCTTGCGCATTTTAGTTGTCGAACAACAGATGGATTTATTAAATCTGAGTTTCCACAGACTTCCCTTGCTTCTCGAATGAGTTTCTTTAACTCACTTAAGTTGGCTAATGTTCTTGTCTTGCATTTGAGCTTTCAAATCTTGTATTCATGATATTGTTCAGAATGTTCTTATCTTCGAATACATTGAAGCATTTTCTTCTTTGCAAATTGGAGTTGTTTTTCATTGTTCTTTACATGTTTGTAAAGCAAATTCAAGAGAAACGAGTGTTTTTTCAAGTTAAAATAACATTTTAAACAAAATTATTATGAACTTCTTATTAACAGAGTCAGTTTGTTTCGAAAATTTTTGTGCAAGACATCACATTCTTGACTTTATAAAGATACATGCATATTTAATTTCAGTATGAGCATTTGATTCAGATCAGAGAATGCAAATATGATACATGTTACCCTCTTTAGACTCACACTCTTCGAGAATAGAACATTATGTTTTGAAAAATCAGTCCTTTCTAATTCAAGTTCGTCAATCTCCTTTTCATGGGATTTAACGTTCTCCAAATCGTCATTGTCATTTTCTCTTTTTAGTCATGAACAAAACAATGACTTCCAGTAATCGATTGTTTGAAAGAGCATAATAACGTTTGATCAAAACTCCATTCCCCCTTAGGCAAGTTGGGTATAGGAATATGCACTTACTAGTATGATTAGACCCAGTTGTTGGACAAATGTTCTAAAATGATTGAAGTTGTTTGTCATTCTCGTTATAAAAGTTTGTCTACTTACTAATATGTAATATAAATAGGTAGAAAGGCAACGTTTTAAGCAATGTTTGCCTTTGTCCTAACAAACATTTTTTTCCCACATTGGCTTCCTAACTTCTTTAGCGCGTCCATTCATTTCTCTTTTTAGTTCATGAATAAAACAATGACTGTCTAGTATTGTTTTGTCTGAAAGAGGCATTAATAAGATACTGTGTCTTTATCCAATTTTGATCTACTCTCTTTTTCAAGAGTCACTGTCTCTTCCCCATCGGGGCAAAATCTGTTTGCAGGATCAGAAGTATCATATGGGATCTCATACAAACGAGGCTTATCAGATTGAGCTTTCTTGAGGTACTTTGGATTAGCAAAGGTTGATCTACCATTATACGTTGCGCATTTGGGTGCTAACATGTGAATGGTCTGAATTGACTGATTGCGTTTATAAAGAATTTCATTTAAAAACTTTATTTGTTTGTCCATTTCAATCATTTTGTCAATATCTCTTCCTTCCTTAACCTTTAAATCCGAAATGACCTTACTTTTCTCTTTGAGTTGACCTTCAAATTGTGACCTAGTTAACAGACTCTTTTTGACTAGCTCATCGTGTTTCTGATTGACAACTGAAATTTCATAGGTTTTAGTTTTTAAACCCTGTTGTATGTCAATGTCTTTAAGAGCTAATAGTCCTAGAGTTTCATTTAACTTTGTTTGAAGTATTTTATAATCACTCGTTCGGTCATTAAGGGCCGTGTACTTCTCAAGCTCAGTCTGTTTGGTCTGAAGTGCAATCAGACAACTATCCCGACTGCTAGTAGCCTCCCCTAGAGCCCTACTAGTCTCATCAAGGTTAGTTCTGCACTCCTCTAGTTCTTGAGTCAATGATGCGTTTGCTTTCTTTAATTGCTTTAAAATCGTTTTGTTTTCCTCAGTATCAAGAGTTAAATTTGCAATTAAATTAGCAAGCGCAGCACGCTCATCAACACATTCTGCAGCATTTTGGTCAACCTGATTATCATTATTACATATATTTGATGAATCAGGAGTGACATTGCTATCATCCTTCTCCAAAACATATGTGTCATTAATGGATTCAGGTTGCTCAGAATGTCGTCTTTCATTTGCAAACACATTACTTTCATCATGATTTTGTACCTGTTCCAATGGCGTATCAATAGAACTTGATTCTGCAGGTAAGACTTCCTGAATCTTTGCCATGAAACCGTAATGTGCTTCCAATTCCTTCTTTTCAATCTCTTCATCTGATACAATCCCACTGCTTGTTTCATCTCCTGAACTTGTAACCGATGATTGAACCTCTTGAACCTTGCACTGTTGAATCTGCAACTGTCTTTCACTCAACTTTTTCAACGTCATCTTAAGCTCTTGCTCATGACTTGCTCTTTCTATTATACATTGCTCAATGGAGTTCATGTTGTTTCCTTAAATGTTTGAGCTGTCATTGTAGTGTAATCTCTGAAGATTTCTTTTACTTCTTGATTTGATGAAAAAGATCTTGAATAAATATCGAGAGGCTTTAACAAGTCAGAGTTAATGAATTTTTCAAACTGTACTTTGATCACACTTAGAGCGGATTTGGAATCCATCTCGTGAAGTGTTTCTGCATTGAGAAGTGTTTCTAAGTTATTCATGTGTTGAGATAACTGAAACTTGAAGGTTCTGAAACTATCACCAAAGAGTCGTGCAAAAGCTTGTTGATACCATATACTCTGTCTGTCGAGAAGTTGAGTGGTTGATTTAAGTGCATTTAATTTGTTCAAGGAGTTTTCTTTGAAAATCTTTGCTTGCATCTGCAGTTTCTGTATCTCTGGTTCCTTTACAACTGGACCCGAAGATGAAGTAACCTTTGTTCCCATTTTATCGTGAATTATGAAGTGTAAAAGATTTTGTTGGATCTTAAGTGGATATGATGTGATTGATGTTGTGGTTTTGAATACAATAGACGTTCACGGGATTTTACAAGTCTATGATTAGAACCGATAAAAATTTAACGGGATTTTACAAAATCAATAGAAAAGTTGTTGAGAACTTAAACATTCACTTCATGTTTGTAACTGCAAGTTGTACCTTTGTCAACTCATTCTCAATTTTGTAAAACCGTGAGTAATACGACACCATGGATTCTCCATCTCGAGAAGTAAACTTTCCTAAAAATCCTAAAAAAAAAACCGAACAGATTATACTTTACAATCTTGTAAAGTTCAACGATTCACCCTGTGTAGCCTTTCAATGCTATCTCACAATTCATATTGCTGTGTTGGCCAAAGCAACAATCAGTATGAGAAATTTCATCACCAATACAGGTTAAGACGCAAGAAAAATTAGCTTCCCTTTTCAGACTGAAAGTGTTCTTTGTTCTCTGAAGTTATGTTCAATATTGTTTTCGACTGAGTAATGTTGTGGAACTGCAGGACGACCTTCCGACTGTCCACAAACTTGAACGTGATACAGTGGTTGGCACGGAGGACCACTTAGTAATACTCTTGTTATCGTCCGCCGTCCATTTGGTTTTGTGTCAATGTACCGTAAAAACGTGATACCATTGTTAATATCTTCCAGGTCCTAGCATTATGGAACGATCTTTCGAACCCGCTGCCATGATATTATTAGTGCTTTGACAATCTGTTGAGGATGTGTTGACTGAGTAGACATGATTAATGAATGGATATGAATTATGAAGTGTGAAAGATTTTGTGGATCTTAATAGATGTGAATGATTAAGTGTGGTTGTGTAAGCAATTCACGTTCACACGGAATTTACACGTATCTATTAAAACCGATAAAGAATAAAACGGTATTTTACAAAATCAATAAAAACACGTGAATGAAATTTGATTCAGATCACCGGCCAATGATTTAATTGTATAAAAACAGATAATTTTCCAGGCTAGGGTTACCACAGATTGTTTTAAAAGGCTCATCACCAAACTGAAACGGGGCCTAAAAATACAGATGAGACCGTGACTGGAACAAAAACAAGTCTAACACAAAATTCCAAAAAAAAAAAAAATAATTTCAATAACCTCATAGTAAACTAGGGTTTTTTTTGGGCCACGAAAAATCCTACCAGCCAAAAGGTGAGCTACAGCTGCTTCCCGTCTCGTTGTTTTCTCTTCGATTTGAGAGATCACAGGGCCATGAAAACAGACTTACGGATCAAAAGTTAATGGGCTATTATACAAAACCAAATCCTTCACACAAATTTTCTAGACAAAACGCAGTCTATCATTAACCAAAACGCAGATGACATACGCAAAAACGCAGTGACACCCAATAACCGCAGTGACAACCAAAAACGCAGTGACTTTTGAATCACAACTCAATGACCATTTAATTCAAAACTGCAGCTTGAGATTTGGTCAAACGGAATTGAAAGTTCTTGATTTTGCAATTTCTCCTAGTCCAAAACGGCAATATATGTCTTTAATAACGCAACCTTGCAATCAAAACGCATTAACCAAAACCAAACATTGAGCAAAAACGCAACCAATGTCAAAACGCCAATAAGATGTCAAATCGTACTTTTTCTTAAATCGGAGATCATTTTTTTTTTTCTCTTCAGCCAAAACGCTAACCAAGAACATAATAACAAAAAAATCCAAGATCACCCATTTAAGCACGATATCAACCCAAAAAAAGCATTAAAAAACACTTATATCTAACTATATATGAAATATTAACCACTAAAACACGTTTTTATCGTTGTGATTCTTCCGATTATGGAACCAAAACCCAGCCAAGAAAATAAAAATAAGCACGAAAATTGTATCCTTTTTTACCACAAGAAATCAACCACGAATCCACTGAATGGCACTGATCCAATTGTAGCAACCCCCGATTATCCACGTTCACTTCATATACTAATCCCGAATCGAACCAATAAAAGAGATAATAAAAAATTGAGTTTTTTTATAGAGAGAAATGAAGAGATAGGTTAGATAGGAAATGAAGAAAAAAGAAGATTTTATATAATGGGAAACAACTAGCTTTTTCAAAAGAAGAAAAAGCTTATATACCCAAACTCACCGTCACTTTAAAGGTACGCGCGATATTTCTACTAGACCCCCGGGCTCGGTTCTGCTGGGATAACACCCAAACAATATAACAGATATTAAATTAACATCGATGCCCAGATTCCCGATACTTTTACTATTCCAGACGTTAACCAAAGTAATTGACCGAGACAAGACAGACATAATGAACGAACATCATGTTCGACTCAATATTATGAGGCTAACAAACACTACTAACAAAATCGACTAAAAAGCATCAGGCAATCTATGTAAAAATAGCCGAGTCCAACAGTACTTTTGGAGTGGAAACTAGGTCCAACATTAGGATCGGCATTCTTTATGAATGAATGTAAAATAAGTCCTAATTTAATTGGACTCCAAAGGAAAATATGAAGTCTAGTGATTAGGATGTAGATAAGATAGCTAATAAAAGAGACTAGGAACGAGACCATGCTTACTCAAGATTATTAGTTCAAAAGGCATGAATCCAGCATCAAGTAACATCAAGTTAATCATAATCGATATGGTTCATTCCTCTTATTCACATGTAACATTTTTATATATTTTTTAGAACGATCAAATTTATACACAATTAAATATCGCCTATCTCACATAAATCCTACAAATGCTTTTACAAGACTTAAACTCATAACTTAAAGTTTTGTTAAACACATATATCACCAAATCAAAAGCATAGAGTTAACATTGTTTAATATATCCCTGATTACTATAAAATCAACTTACAAAACGATCATATAATTATTTTTTTTAAATAAAAAGCATCCGTTATATTTTGAGTGAACCGTTGAACAAATGGATTTGTAACAAAGTTAAATAACCTAGAAATTTTCTTAGTGAATTAATGTTTTTAACATATAAATTACTTAATCCTCTGGAAAGGAAGGATGCAGAGGGTCCTAGTTTGGATGAAAGTTTGGAAAATGAGGAGCATTTGGATGTCGATAGTTGTGATTCAGATTCCCCTAAGAATGTTAACAATGATTCGGTGTCGCCTTCTAGTCGGGTTTTGCGAGAGGAGGATGTTCGTGGGGTGGAAAGTGATCTTGTGGACTCCTTTGAAGAAGGCGAGATTCGTGATGATTCGGTCTTGTATAATGATGGGTGTATTAAGGATTGCATGGAAAAGAATTTGGAAGATGATGCTGGTGAGATTCTTGGAGTTCATTCTCAGGGTGATTGTGGTAATGTTACCACTGATGATAATGAGGATGTTACGCCAGTTATTGCTCCTGAAAAAGACTCCATCATTGCGCCTCCATCTACACCCCCGGGTAATGATTTAAATATTGCTGTTGAGTCTGGTTCTTCGTGGATTGATTATATTGGTCCTCTAACTAGTGACGAGATAGATTCTGATAAACGATGGAGCTATAGAGACCCCAATGGAAATATACACGGGTTGTTCTCTCTCGCGCAACTACGTTCGTGGAAAGATTATTTTCCTAGCGATCTTCAGATTTGGAGTTATTATGGCAACGTTAAAGAAGCTATTCTTCTTCATAATGCCTTATCGAGACAAACAAAGGATGCCGGTTAGATCGCTTTTTGGTATGATGCCTCGGGTGTTCGGTTTCGTTCATGGGAGTTAATTCAGTTGGCGCCATGGTGGGATCTTTCTTATTCTAATAGCCTTTGGTTGTTTTGCGAGTTCGTTTCGTTAGAGTTTTTCTGTTCCTTTTCGTTCTTTGTTTGTTGGATCGTTTTTGCGTGTATTTCGTCTGCTAGTTTCTTTCTAGCCATTTTTTAATAAAATTTCATTTGCCGTTCAAAAAAATAAAAATAATACATGTTAAAAAAATAGTAAAAGAAAACACATCCCACAAAGGAAAAGAGAAGAAAGAAAGAAAAATAAAAAGCATATAAAACAAAGTATAAGAAAAAAGAGGAGGTTTACCTTCATGTAAATATGTAACTTAGAAATAAAATATTAAGATACAACTTGAATCTTAATAATAATAAAAAATATATTAAAAATTTTAAAATAAAATA
>BQNB010146922.1:0-16508 GCA_026074375.1 Tanacetum coccineum
CTTGAGGATATGTTGCGTGCTTATGCAATCGACTTTGGAAAGGGTTGGGTTAACCATTTGCCATTAGTGGAGTTCTCATATAACAATAGCTATCACGCTAACATCAAGGCTGCACCATTTGAAGCACTTTATGGTCAAAAGTGCCGTTCACCCATTTGTTAGGCCGAGGTTGGAGAAGTTCAACTCACTGGTCCAGAAATAGTGCAAGAAACAACTGAGAAGATCGTTCAAATCAAGCAGAGAATGCAAGCTGCTCGCGATCGACAAAAGTGTTACGCGGATTTAAAGCGTAAGCCAATGGAGTTTCAAGTTGGGGATAAAGTTATGCTTAAAGTTTCGCCTTGGAAATGGGTCGTACGTTTTGGCAAACGGGGAAGTTAAACCCTAGGTACGTCAGACCATTCAAGGTGTTAGAAAAGGTTGGATCCGTTGCATACAAGCTTGAGCTTCCGAAAGAGCTGAGCAGGGTACACAATACGTTCCATGTATCTAACTTGAAAAAGTGTTATGCCGACGAACCATTAGCCATTCCGTTGGATGGACTTCACTTTGATGACAAGCTTCAATTTGTCGAGGAGCCGGTAGAAATTATGGACCGTGAAGTTAAACGGTTGAAGCGAAGCCGCATTCCACTAGTCAAGGTTTGATGGAACTCCAGGAGAGGTCCTGAGTTCACATGGGAACGCGAAGACCAATTCCGGAAGAAATATCCACACCTCTTCACAAAGACCGCACCATCGTCAAGTGCCGCGTCTTAAGCCTTGAGGACAAGGCTCACTTAACGGGGGGAGACTATAACACCCCGTGTTTTAGGGTCATTTACGACGTCAATAAATCCACTATGTATTTTTAGTATTGTACGCGTTTGCTTTTAATCGTAATCGTTAAGTTAAATCGCGTAAGCTAAAAATGATCATTCAATGTAAACGGGCATCAAACAATTAAATGTTTACATCAAGCAAGTGTTAAGTAATTATTTTGAGGATAATTATTAACTTTTTTCATTTTATTTTTATTGGTTGCGTAAAGTGTTTACGTTTCGCTATAAAATACGTTTAGGCATATCCGGAACCACCAAAACTTTTCTACGCTTCAACAAATACCCACTTTTATACCCAATACTCAAAAATCACAAAAATATATCATACATATTCATACATATCCAGACTTGGACACAAAGATGCAAAGAAAATATCATAGAAAACATTTCTCCATGTTTTCATGGGATGTTCTCAACTATTAGGGAACATCTACCCATTTTCTTATCAAACACTCAAAGTCCTATTAAGACCTTTACCCAAGTTAATGTTTAGTCCACATTAGTCATAAAAGTAAACAAGCTAGTAACTAAACAATTCAAGTATAACATGGGTACTTTTTCTTTAACAACTTTTAATCTCATATAATGGAAGACTACAAGATATAATACATTAAAATTTCCAATACATAAAATTGCTCTTCCCCCCCCCCCCCCCCATATACCAGTATACCACACCATAGGGACAAGAAGCACACCAAAAATCCCCAACTTGCTTGTACAACATCTACTAATAAAGCTCATGTCTTGCTTTAACCAAAAGTCTTCCTAAAGACCCTCATGGTGTCTCCTTGACTAGTCTTACATATACAATACTTATACATTGCAAGTATTAACACACAATACAAAAACAGTTAACCAAAAATCAAACCATTCCTCCCTTTCTTCCTTGTCTAGCTCACGGCTCAAAATCCCCAACACAAACAATCCATACAAATTATTTTACCACTTATACAAGCATTCACACATTATTCCTAAGACATACTAAGGTGTTTTAAAGTATTGGTTAAGTATTTGCAAGGTGTAAGCAAGTATTTACGAGATTAGGATTTCCTTGGAATAATTAGGGTTTCATTCCTGCAAGATTGGGTTTAAAGTATAAATAAGGGTTTAGCACATATTTCTCATCATCATTGTTCATCATAAGGTTATCTTAATCTCTTTATAAACTTACATTTGTTATTTTATGCATATATGAGTTCTATATAGTGAAATCACCGTTAGGATGCTTTTGAACATGTAAAAAGGATTTTTACTTGTTGTCATTGTTTTGTACACTTTTACATAAGATATGTTGTTGTTAACATCATGTTAAAATAGATACATAAGTGTTTTACACTCTTGGTTAAGCATAAAAAGTGCATGTACAAGATTTGGGCTTTTAAGGTTAATTTAAAAAGCTACAAGTAAAAGTGTTGTAAATAACTTACTAATCTTGTTAATCTTGTTTCATGGACTTTATTTATGTTATATGGATGCTAAAGTGAGGATACAATGTAAGTATAGATATTGTACACTTTTGATTAATGTATAAAAGATTCATGTATAAACTAGTAAATAAAGTATACTTAAGAAAATTATGGTTTAAAAGAGTTATGGACTTGTTATCATGGACTTTTGGACAAGAGATGGACTAGTGAACTTTATTATATGTAAGACATATAATATATATGGTATAAAAGACTTGTGGTAATTTACAAAGTTGAAAGTTATAAAAAAACAAAGTTTACATATGAATTCAAGAAAGACATCCAAACTTTCTGTTTTAATTCGACATACAACCTGACCATTTTCTATTTTTATAAAAATAATACGTCTCATGACGATTCCAAAAAGGTAAGAAACTCGAAAAACGGATTAATAACGAAGAAATTACGATAAAAACACGATTTACGTTAATACCGGTTTATAAAATAAAATTTATAAAAGCAAGTTATAAAATACTTCTAAAACAGAAATTTTAGTATTTTTCACAGATTGTACATATTGTTAGGATTCGAAAACAATAAGAAACGTAATTTTTCGATTAAAAACTAAGAAGTTATGAATTACGCGAGTTTATATACTTAAAATGTATAAAAATACTTTTATAAAACTATTTTTATAAAGGTTACTAATCATGACAGAAACATTTATTTGTGTAAACCTCATAAATAAATAGAACTTTCAATTACGAGAACGTGCTCGAAAGAATCGCTAAAAACAGAGCTATAACGAATAAAATACGACATTTACGGGTTTACGATAACTAAAACTATATAAGTAAACTTATAGTGTGAACAGTAAAAAGTACTGTTCATCAGGGGACTAAAAATATAAAAATGTCAAATATTGATAACTCACATAATACAAGACGAGACATAAGAAACGCAAGAAACCGGACTTAAACGCGAAGTTACACCAGTTTTAACTACAACGTAAAATGTAAACGTTTTACTTATTGCAACACAATTTTACCAAAACAATTAGATGGTGATGTAGCTATGTAGAATGATATATGTAGATGTTATCATCGAGCGCGATTGGCTTTTTAGTACTTATACGACCGTTAAATTAATAGGTTGCATCTGACGATTTGCGTGACGCATTATCTGTGATATACTTGATATTCGCTCACTCAAGGTGAGTTCATAGCCCCACGTTTTACATGATTTGTTTTACAAGTTTTTGGGGTGAGAAACATGCAATGTTTTATAATTGGACACAAGTGGTTAATTTATATTATGATTACGTGTTCCTAGATACGATAACCCATTGAGCCATATCATAACGTGTCAGTTACTGATTGTGAGCGCGAATAGTTATGAATAATCTATAGGGATTGACATCCCGTTTGGGTGATTAGCTATCACTGGCAAACGAACGTATACCATGTCGAACATAGGATGTTGCGGGTTAGAACATCATCACGGGCAATGTAGGCCATTAATTTGGTATTCATACACGTCAAGCTTCAGTGTCATGAGCTTAGAGCAACGTAATTACATTTATATGATGTCTGCATCTGTTGCATTATCATACACTTGGGAAATCTTGTGGTCCTACAATATATGATTTATCAAACCTATGAATTCACCAACATTATTGTTGACGTTTTAAAGCAATGTTTTTCAGGGGATCAGTAAGCACGAGGTGCAAGGGATACATTGGTAGTTTTGATTGGGATATCATGCATTAAAGATTTTGTCGCATTAGATTTTGTCACATTACATTTTGTATAACTGTATAGGCTAGAAATCTTTGTACTTTGAACAAGTGGACAAGTGAAGCTTCGGCTTATGTAACAAATACTTTGTTAAATCCAATGTATCAGTTTTTAAATGACTTTTTGGTCATTCTATATACATCTTGTGTTATTGATATGAGAAGTAACACGCCCCGGACCCTTATTCCGCTGCGACACAATTTGGGGGTGTTACATGTGCTAAGATATCATACACTTCAAAATAGACCTTTCTCTGTAGCTGAAGTAAGGAAGAACATGTGTATGTATTTGAAGAATCAGGGAGGATATAAGCTGAGTCATTTCAAGGGAATGAGCTATGAAGATATTAGACCTATATTTGAAAGAGTATGGGATCAGAATCAAGCTTTTATACCAAATGATTCTGAGATTGAAAAAGAAGTAATGAAGAGATCTGAATTTGATCTTCAATAAGAATTTGTTAAAAAGGATGAAGCTTCAAGTTTTTGTAACACCCCCAAAAATATGTCGCAGCGGAAATGTGTCCGGGGGCGTTACTTCATGATACAACAACACAAGATACAAGAGAACGACCTCTAAATGTGTCGTTTAAAAAGTAATCTCGTTGATTTTCTTGAAATTGATATAACATTTGTCCCATAATTGCATCATAATGAAAAGCTTGAAAACAATACAACGAGATTTGATCATTTGAATGTAGTAGACTCCAATGCATATCAAGTAGGTCAAGCATCTAATTCACCTGAGAAAAAACATGCTTAAAAGTGTCAACATAAAGTTGGTGAGTTATAGAGTTTTGTAAGAATAAATGTAAATGTTGAAATCTAAAGATTTATAAAGTATGCATGACCAATTCAATTCCTATAATAGTCTTGCTTCACCACAGTGTAAATGTAGAACCGAAAAAGTATAGTGTCTACTGCTTCACCACAGTATAATGAAAAGTGTTTAGTAATCAGTAATGTTCAACAAAGTAGTGTGGACCACAAGATTTCCAAAATGTATGTGACTACTATAACAGATACAGTATCACACAAATTAATTGTTATATCGACTTAAATAATACCTCTTATCATTACTTGCTAGACAAATGACTCTACTTACTAATTAATTTAACACCTAATCATTTAAATACATATGTATTTATATCAATTTTTTTAATATTAAAATACATGTCATAAACTCAAAGTGTAAGGACTAAACTTGCCAAGACTCAAAACACCAAGGACCGTTCTATTTATAACATTCACGTTTACTTAACGAGTACAGTCGGTCAAGCAATTGACGGTTCATGATAGTTCGGGGGCAACGAGGTGTGGTCTAACGTACTTAGGCAACTCGGGGTAACAGGAGGATGTAACAAAAACACCTTTGTACAATGAAGAAATAACCATTGTATTCATAAACAACATGTAAATACTAAAATCTTTAAGTAGAAGGGAGTGTGATATCATCAAGTAACCGAGTTTTGTAATAAGTATTAAACAATTTTGTAAACGTGTAAGTAACAGATTATGAAATCACGTATGCATTCAAGTATGTAATAGTGCATTGTAATTTGTATGTGCAAACAACAATTGTAACGGAGCATGTAATTTCCCCGTAGATTTTAAAGTAATCTGTAAAACAATGAAAGAGGGGTTTAAACTCACCTCGTAATGTTGTAGTTACGATTGGAGAAAATTGCACATATAGCACAACACAAACGGAAACCGGAACGACTCGACCAAGAAGTTGCAGTTTATCTTAACGGCTAAGACCTGCCTAGGTTATGTATTTGGGGAGATTTTCGAAAATGTGGGGGGGGAATGAGATGCCCAACAGCGGGACACGTTGATAAAAGATTTAGATTTAAGTTGTAATATCTTGGTGGTGGTTAAAATAAAATAAATCAAAAGAAGTAAAACGTAAAGGTGTAATATATTCCGTTTATATTACATAATGAAAAAGACAAGTTTATCATTCATACTGTGTATTATATAAAAAGATACACAACAAAAGAATAACGGAGCGTATTTTATAATACACGACATTGTGTTATAGATAAAAAGTGACAAATTTTAAATTTAAATGGTTTAATTATTTTAACTTTCAAGTATTATATATAATATTATAAGAAGATGTTAAAAATACAAGAAACTAAATAATTCGACTCGTGCTCGGATATCCCAAATCGATTTAATAGAAGTTTCTTTATAAAAAATAAAGCCGTTTTTAAGTTGCGGATTAAATAAATGAAATCTCTAAAATTATAGCTTACGTTTGATTACCGGTTCTTCACGATCTAATAATTCTTAAGGCATTTAATTCTTCTTTTTCAAGATAATAAGTAAAGTAAGATTTGTAAAAGTTTACTAAGTGTAGCGATTTATAAAATTTCGGCATCTATGACATGTTCGTTTATTTAAAACGTTTTTCCATTTTAACAAAAGTTATATTATATAATTGTACATAAACAAATAATTCACTTATTTAACCAATTTAAACCACCATTTTAGATCCGGTATATATATATATATATATATATATATATATATACGAAACCCTTTTAGTGTTTATTAACCGACCGAAACAAAAAGGGATCGTAACCCTACTCGGCTGAAACGCAACCAACCAAACGCGCTCTTGCGGCTGCTGCTAAGCCAAACGCACCTTTATTGAATTTCTGTTAACCCAAACATACCCTTATGGTGTTCACAGCCAACCAAACACTCCCCTATACGTTTTTTGCTCACCCAAACACTCCCTTATACGTTTTCTACTCACCCAAACACTGCCCTATACGTTTTCTGCTCACCCAAACACACCCTTATACGTTTTCTGCTCACCCAAACGCACCCTTATACGTTTTGCGCACAACCAAACGCACCTTTATGCTGTTAAACAGCCAACCAAACGCACCCTATTCGTGTTACTAACAACCAAACGCATCCTACTCGGTGCTAAACCCAGATCCAAACGCACCCTGTTTGGCTGCTAAGACGCAGCAAACAAACACCCTGTCTGCTGTTATAACGCAGCAAACAAACACCCTTTTGGCACGAAATAAAATCCCAAACGCACCTTTGAAGTGCTAAGAAAACCACACGCACCCTTTTGGGTGACTGAGAAACCGATGCACCCTTAATGGTGCTAACCCGAAACCTAATGCACCGTATGTGGTGTTAACCACATAAATAAACACACCCTTGTGGTGTGGTGGCTGCCAAACGCACCCATATAGTGGCTGGGTAGAGGTGGTGGTGCGTGGTGTGAGGGTGGTGATGATGGTGCGATGATGATGAACATGGTGGATCGGTGGTGGTGTTGGCTGAATGGTGATGATGGTGCGATGATGATGAAGATGGGGGATCGGTGGTGGTGTTGACGGTGCGACTGTGGTGGCAGCAGGGGTGAGAAGATGATGACGATGGTGGGGTAGGCGTGGTGAGGAGGAGATGAGGTGGTGTCGATGTTGGTGGCAGCCATGGTGGCGATGGTGGGCGTGTAGATCCGGTGGATCGGAGTGGTGGGATGGTAGTGATGTCGGCTGGGGATGGTGGCACGGTGGGGCTGGTTGGTACGGAATCGCAGGAAAGAGGTTGGGGGGGGGGTGGGGGTGACGGCGCCGGAAAAAATGAATGGAGAGGGAGTTAATTAGTGTGTGTATGTTTTGGTTATATAATGAAAATGAAACCCTAGTTTCTTTAATATATATACCCGAAAGTTTCTTAAAAAAATTGTCAAGTCTAATATAGTTTGGGGTTGAAACTGTAAATATTACCACAAGGACCTAAAGTGTAAATTTTATTAAATAATGGTTCGGGACTCGTTTGGGCTAGTTAATGGACGATTCAAAACACGAAACTTGCGCCATTACGTTCCAAATGATTTTTCCCATCAAAATGAGTATTTACATGACTAGTATTTTATAAATGTTTTATAAAATTTATTTAAATGTTTATTATTTATTTGTGTATCACGGTTAAGCTTTTGTCCATAAAAATGAAACTGTAAACTTGAATATTCGTGTTTTTAATTAAACGCTTTTGAATAATGATGTTAACAAATTTTATTAAATATTTTTATTTAATAAAAGTGATAATTAAATATAATTTAATTATTTCCGTGTCGGTACGCGTTGTTTTCGTTTTCAAAATTTTGCGAGGGTATTTTAGTCATTTTTTGCTTGTTTTCAGGTCTCAGGAAAAACTGAAAAGTTGTCCGGAATGTCGTTTTACATCAAATTGTTTTAGAGTCAGAGTCGTGAAAACGTGATCTAGCAGGTCGTTTTTGATAAGTCAACATAGGAATAACATATATCTTTTTCGTTTTCAAGTCGAATAAGTTAAAAATAACTTTGCACATGAGAGATATGTAATAATAAATATGACTTATTATTTAAATATGTTCGATAAATATTACGGTTACGCAGGTTTAATCGTTTTTACGTGACAATAAATGATCAAAAGTCAAAAAGTCAAGTCGGACCCGAAAAGTCAAAGGGTAAAATAGTCATTTAAAAATCCAAAAATTGCCGGTTGTTACACAAAACTTCCAAATTTTGAACTATCCTACTTTTTGGTTTGATCCTTTTTCTTAGTAGTGGGCTAAATACATTTCTAAAGGGAATGCAAATCTTTTTGTGGGACAGAAATTACTTTCTCCTTTACATATAGCTTAACCAACGATCCCTTATTCTAGTCTGAGATTAAAGCATAAAAATCATAACTAGGTTATAATAGATTAAAGATGATATAAATATTCAAGTTTACAAACAAACAAGTAAATATTCGAGGTTCACAAGCATAACATTTACATAGTTATAAGCAAAGAGGTACCAAATAGTTTTCATCCAAACACAAGCATAATGAAGAAGATGATTCAGATTAGTAGATCGATTTCACTAACAATGACATGAAAGATATAAATAGGCACATGATCCAATGATGGTGTTTTAGATAATGAAGTTGTGATGTACTAGCTTTAAAATAAAATCCTAGACTTCTACATGTATACCAAAAATACTTTGACATAATATAAGTGCACAAGTTGCGAATAAATCATGTAACAATGTCATATAAGAAGCAAGGTGAAAAGATTATGCAAACCATGTTTAAGCATGTATAAATTAGACCATCATACGGATAGATTTAAGGAATGCCAACAAAGGACAAGAGCTTTTAAACATAGATATATCCTGGTTGTCTCGTTCTCACCCCTATTTATATACCAATAAATATAGATAAATATGAATACACAACAAGGATCAGAATCCGCGAGACCAAGAAAACCGGAAGCAGTATAGAGTGTTCCCGGGTCGTTATGTCCCAACGAGGCTTGAATGGAAAATCGAAAGACGGGTTGATAATTGATGTTTGAATATGACAAGGATGATTGGGCACTAACACTGATAAGCAAATGCACATAAAAATAAGCAAAGAAAATAAGCTGGAACAAGCATAAAAGCTAGAAATGGTAAAAACACTTAAAACTTTTACACTAAGACACAAATAAGCTCAAATAAGCTTAAGACAAACCAAATAAGCTAAACTAACTCTAAATAAGCAAATTCAAAAAAGCACTTAAACTAAATTAAGCAGAAACTCAGCAGTACTAACAATAGTACTAACAGTTTTAACTAACAGTACTAACTTGGAGTTAGTACTGCTAGCTTTAAGTTAGTACTGCTAGCTTTAAGTTAGTACTGCTAGCTTTAACAAACACAAAGAAAACAACAGATAAGCAAATAAGCTAATACAGATATTTACCTAACCCTATAATCAATTAGTAATAAGTATATGCAAACTAGAATAAATAGGAATGACAAATAAGCTAAAAAGCTACTAACGGATACCACTATTGAAAATACTTTTGAAAGGAAAAAATAAGCTAAATAAGCTTACTCCTTTTTTTTATAAATAAAAAAAAAACAGTAAAGGAAATATGGTTTATCTACTCTAAAAGTAAAGGAAGATCTTAATAAGCAGAAATAATAAGCTGATAAGCTAAAATGAACCACCAGTACTAACAGTTTTAACTATCAGTACTAACTTGGAGTTAGTACTGCTAGCTTTAAGTTAGTGAAGTTAGTACTGCTAGCTTTAAGATCCAAAAGTGAACTAGCAGTACTAACTATGGGTTAGTACTGCTAGTTCCAAACAACCCTTAAAGTTTTCAAAAATCATTTTTCTTTTTATTTTAAGTGATTTTGATCTATTTATTAAAAACAGATTATCAAACAACAAATAAGGCATTTATAAGCAGACTTCAATCACGACTATGAATTTAAATAAGCTGATCCAAATTAAAAGTTTTAACTAAGCATTACTTACAGTATATCAAGAAGGTTGCTCAAATATTTTGAACTGAAATCTTAGCAGGATAAGCACTAAAATATGATAAAGCATAATAAGCAAATGTAAGTTAACAATTAAGCACTAATGAGCAGTTCTGCAGTAAATAGGAAAAATAAGGAAAAAAGAGACTTACAACACCCTTGCTTAAAACAGGGTCAAACAAAGAATCTACAAGCTCTAGCTTGTTATAAAAGCTTAGTGAGATAGTCCATAAGCCCATCTAGAACTGGCTTATCATCCATAAGCTGTGGTATATTTGAGTGAAGAATTTTCTGTGACTTTACTTAACTAATTAAACTTTTTAGGTTACTTAATTAAAGCAGCTTAATAAACAAGCTGTATTGAGAGCTTTACAAAACAACACAATTAAGAAACTTAACACTTGGAATTGTAAATTGACTTAAAACCTCAAATTTGCATTAAAACTTGAAAGTGTTACAAAGCTGAAAGTAGAAGCTGTAAATGACTTGAAAACTAAAATTAAGTTAAGATATTCTCATATATTAAAAACTAAAAACTACTCCTTAAAGTTTAACAAAAGACTCTATTTTATAGCGAAGTCTTCTTCTTTGGGTCTTCCAACTGTGCTTCTTTTTGTTGATGAGCATAAAACCAAGTGTGCTTGTTGTGTGAGGTGATTCTAAAACAAATCCCAGCCTTCAATTACTTTTGTGCTTCTTTTGAGGCAATCACAGCCATCGAAATGCTTGGAAAGTGGTGAGGGATTGCCAACATGGCACTTATACAGCTGGGGGGGGGGGAGGAAATAGTGGAGTGGTTGAAATGATTTATCTAGGGTGTTGAGTGGTTTGCAGGGAGAAGGTATGGGAAGACATCCCTAGTTGTACCTGGGTTTTGTTGGGCGGGAAAAATGGGTTTTGGGAAGGTTGGCAGCTTTGGCCCCTCATCTCTTATAACTTCATTTCAAACTTCGCCCGGTTTGCAATTTTGACCCTTGTCTTTTAACTCTTGTAATACAACTTGGGGTTTGGCAATTTTAGTCCCTCAAGTTGTATTTTCTTCATGTGGTTGACTTTAGACTTTGACTTGACTTGGCTTGGTCTTTTCCATCCCTTGCTTGGCTTTCTTTTTGAATATCCGTTCCTGCACAATTCAAATGCAAAACATACAAATACAATGTATTTTTGGTACGTTTTTAGTCATTTAAGTCCGTTTTTATTTGAAAATGGTATGTGTAATTAAGCACATACCATATCCATATCAAAATCATTATGTATTAAAATGAAAAATTACGAGATCACTTGAGACATCATATAAGACACAAAATTACTTCAAATGTAAGTATCATGCAAGTCATGTTTAAGCCTTGACATTTAGTATCACGAATATAAGCATAAAAGCATCTAAAAAGAAGCAAAACCTTCCTAAGGTTTACGCATTTGACAATTAATCAATTAGTTATCAAACACCAAGATAATGTCAAGATAAATAATCAAACAATTACATATAATCAACACATGTATGTGCAATGCAATATGTCATGATAGACTAACGAAACAAAGATCATATTTACTACTAGTATGAAAAACGAAGTATTAGCGTTGTTGGGAGATTGAAAACAAGTGGGAGAACTAGTTGGAGAACTAGTGGTTATAGTGGATTGACAAGTCTAAAATGACAATTTCAAAATGATTAGATAATTTTAATGAGGTGTTTTTGAAATGCCCTTTTTTCAACATGACCAAAAATATTAAAAACTTTTGGCAGAAACGCCATGATCCAAACCTGACCTTCTGTTTTATTTTATAAACTGACAACAATATATTGAAAATCATTCCTTGAGACTATTTTTACATAAAACTAGACATAATTACCTTTAAAACGGTAGATGGCACGACTTATAACTCCATATGATTGATTTTATACGAAATTCCCAACATGACCTATTTTCTGCACAATTTGCTGTCTCGATTTTATACATGACTAAAATGACCAAAACTTGACTGTTATAACTCGGCATAACACCAAGACTGTTGTCCCAGTTGTAGGATTACTCTTGTGGTATCCCATTTACAATAGAATCGAATTCTTATGCTTGTTAAGGTTTAGTTATAATTAGATAAATGTACACACTATAGTAGCAATCTTGTTTACGTGTATTAAAGATTATGCGAAATCTAATCTTTAATATTAGAAGATTCTTTAAATGAAACAGTAGTAACACAAGGATCACATTCAAACAAACAATAAAAGCTCCATTTATTTAAGTATAATACAGAATAAACTTCCTAGTATTAGGGTTACAAAACCTTAAAGTATGAATAACATAGATTCAAATCGTATAAAAAAAACACATTAAACTCTATACCCTAGGACCTCCTTTTATACACCAAGAAGTCCTAGTCGATTTACAGTATATCCCTACGACTTATAATATTCTATATGATCTATTCTATAAATAAATAATACTTATCACGTAAGTAATCTTTGATCTCCAAACAATCTTTATCATTTCTTTTGTCTTTATCCTTAATTGACAGTTAGAATCTCTAGCTTCAAAATTTCAGCAGTCTTAATTCTTTGAGTAGTGGTAACCGTATACACCAGGGTCATGAATAAGCTCAAGCAGTAGTAATACGGCTAGAATTTTTTTTTCAATCTTCTCACAAGTTAGTACTAACTTTACTACTAGCTAGCCACATAACTTTATTACTAGCAGTTTAAATATATAATAACTGAATAGTAACTGTTGAAATACGCTCTAGTACTAACTTTAGCTTAGCAGCTAGTACGTTAACGCAAACCTCAGCAGTTAGTAACTTAAGATCATAATGAAATCTTTTTATGCCCAACATCCTCCCTATAAATGATATCTTCTTCAAATCTCGAGTTTCTTCATTGAAAAGCTTCATTAATCACCAGGAGAGGATGCTTACCAAAACACTTCATTGATTCTTAAGCTGTTTTTGTGAGAAGTTTAGAGCTGATATGCCAATTTCACTGAAATGATCACATTGAAGTCTTCCTGTTTTATACATATCTGTAATTGTAGCAAGTGTAAAGGATTCTCTTTTCTCTACCAGCATGTGATGTGATATGTTGCATCCTTAAGATAATGAAATCTACAGGATTCAGTCTTAACTTCCAATCCAACCCACTCTGTTAATCATAGTTGATTCTTTCAGAACTTGTTTCAATGTGGTTTAAACATTTACTTTTATATCCTCCGCATAGAATCATATCTAAGTCCTTCACTGGCCATGTGTGATCCATATTTAGCTTTTACAATTTCCATAGTGTTTCAAATCTTCCTTGTCAAAGGCTTTTGCGCATTATGATGAAGCTAAGTAATCTTTGAAACTTTTCATCAGCAGTCCTGATTATCTGGTAATAGGTTTTCTTCCCTTATTTATGGATCTTCCAGTCAACAATGCTTGGAGGCTTAACAACCAAAGTAATAGCATCAATTGCTACTTCCTCTTTATCAGGAACAATATCCATAAGCTCTTTAATCTTAGCTGCTTCTTGATCATCATATACTTCAGCTGTTTATTGAACATCATCCACCTTTTTCTTTTTAGTGACCTCTTATTCCAGCTCACTTCCTGCTCTCTTTGAACTACCTTCCACCAAATCTGTTCTAAAGTCAACAAATGTATTCACCCTCTTGCAAGCTTTGTCAAACATCTTCTGAATAGAATCAAAAGATTTATTCTTCAAGTCTTTAGGCTTCTTTCCTTCCATATTCTTTAGGTAAGTACATATGATTTTTCTTTGTTGAGCTTGGGTTGGTGGTTTGTTCCATTTCTCTTCTGCTCTTTTAGCTGCAAAGTGTTTTCTTCTTTGCTCTAAGAATTGTACAAATAACCTTGCCTTTTCTTCATCAATCAACCCTTCTTGCTCTTGAGCTTGCATTCTTTGAGCTAACTGGTAATCAACATTAACCTTAGCCTGAATATCATCCCATTCTTCAGTCAAGGCAACATTAGCTTCATCTTTCTCCCTTGCAAGTCTCTCCTCTTCATCAAACTTAGCTTGTAATTTTGAAGTAATTTCTTCATCAAGCCTGACTAGATCTTTCTTTATCATAGACTTCATAGGTTTCTCTACCATTATTCCTTTGCCTTTGTCCTGAACTTTTGCCTGTGATGGTTGTGAAGAAATTGTTGTTGTTGTTGTAGATGTACCCAACTCAGTAATGACAATTCCTTTCCTTGGAGTTAGAATTGTGCAGTGGTTGTAGTTGTAGCAGCACTAACCTTTGTACTGGCAGCACTAACTGGTACACTTGGTTCTTCTACAACATTGGCTTTTTCCTTGGGTTTTACACTTTTCAAAGCAGCAAGTACTTGAGCCAAAGTAACTTCATCAACAGTCAAATTCACATCTTTAACAGCAACTTCTGGTTCTGCAACACCTCATCACCAGTCAAAGTGTTCACATTAAACATATCAGCATCATCTTGATCATTAACCAGGGTAATTTCTTCATCAACATCAATAGCATTTATCCTCCCCTATTTGGATGCATCCTCACCTAAACTTTCTACATCTCCAGAGGATTCTACCCTAGCTGTAAGACCAACTTTGTATAACATTTTAAGCTCATGAGTTCTCAAGCCTCTTGACCCTCCTTTTCAAACTGTTAATCTTATTAGCTTGAGTGGTCTTTGTCTTCTCCAAATCAAGAACTCTTGTTTGTAAATTGGTACATAATTCCATCAATTCATTAAGTTTCAGCCTATCCTCACCACTTCAAAGTGTGTTACCTCTTGCGAGCAGTGGATCATTAGAAAGTTTAGATACATTCTCAAACCTAGTTCGAGTAGTAGTATCCCCCATGGTTTCTTAGCGCTTGGGACCACCACATAAAGTAGTTCCTTGGGAACCAGCTTCATTAGGTATTGCCTTGGATTGGGTCTTATCTATGTTACCACTGTCCTGCTCTGCTTCTAAGCTAGAAGCAGTAGTAGCAGCCCTCACCAAACTGTCATCCAACTCTTTATAGATAGCCCTATCTGCTACATGTTTAGTAAGACCACTAGATTGAGGTATCTGAGTGTCCTTTCTCTTTGGCTTAATAGGTTTTTGTTTCTTTTGAGGTTGAGGAGATGGTTGAATAATAGTGGGTGTATGATGGAGATCAGTGGGATTTGCTGAACCTTCACCTATTTTTGCTTGTTCTTGTACTACCATTGTTTGGAATAATGGTGTTTCCCTTCTAGAAAAACCTTTTCTTACCCTTCTCATGTTTCCAAAATCTTCTTAGTGTGAGAGGGTGTAACATAAATCCTATTATGATTTGACATCGCTTCCAGTTGCTTATCCAAAAAGACTTATACAAACCTTGGATACATTAAAATTTTCCAGACAAATTATCCAAGTTCTTAACCATACTTTCAAAAATGTACTTTGAAAAGTTAAACTTCTGGTTTGTAGCTAAGTAGATAATTGGAGAAGCCATAGTGCTACTAAATTCATTCCATGCAGTTGTTTTTGGACTTAAGCATTATAAAACAGTATGAATAAGGAATTTCCATTGTAGGGAGAAGAATGCTTTATAGAAAGTGAGTTTTTATGAAACCTGCTCATACCCCATTAATGCAAGTTGTTCAAAGATGGTAGCATTGGGTAGACAATCAACACCTTCAATATCTTCCAGTTGAAGATCTCGTCTTATAGTTGATTCAGTTATGATTATCTTTTTTCCATCCACTAGGGCTTGTAATTGTACTTCCCTATTGACAGTTTTTGCTTTGAGAGTAGACCAGAACTATTCTATCCACGAAATATATATAGTGGGATTGATCGTTAGTGCATATCTTATAGGGTTTGCATTTAGAAAATCAACAATTTGTTCAAACCCTTCACTTTCAGCGGGTTTAGACAAAAACACGACCATGTTGTGAGTATCAGCAAACTTTAGGGTGGTCATTATTTTGGGTTTTGATGATGGATGATAAAATTGAGTTAGGGCTTATGATAAAAGAGTACGTGAAAGAGTGAAATCGATTAAATGAGTGATTGAAACCCTTAATCGAAGTATTTATGAAAATACCCTCAACAACATTAACCATCACCAGCAGTAGTAAGTTTATGCCTAGTAGCATTGTAACATCCCGCTCCGATAAAGAGACCAAGAGTCACATTATGGTGTCATATCAGAACATATAAACGCAAGCGGAAGA
>BQNB010146923.1:0-16508 GCA_026074375.1 Tanacetum coccineum
TTATAGGATCTTTGGATTTATTCAAAGAACTATCAGTCGTTCAAGGCTCATTCAGATCCTGTTTATAAGGACCTACAAGCTATTTCTATACTAACAGTACTAACTATTTCTATCAGTACTAACTATAACTAACAGACTTAACTTTAATACTAACAGTATTAAGTCTGTTTACAATCTTTTCCTAACATTTAATGCACAAAATGTGCCCATGTAGATGTTCAACCCGCAACATCCAAATTGTTCCGACATGTATACGTTCGTTGTTTCAGTACAGTCGAAACTGATGAGCGCTACTCACCCGAACGGGGATGTCAATCCCAAATAGATCTATCATAATCCTTCGCGCTCGGAGCTAACTAGCAATTGACAGTTCATATAGATGGGCAATATGGGTTTATAGCTACTTAGGCCAACTCGTAATAAGTTTTAAAAGAGACTTGCGTCAAATGTAAAATATGCATGTTTCCTCACCTCCAAAGTTGAAAAACAATAATAGTTTTATTCAAGTTCGGGCTAGAACTCACCGTAAGTGAATGATGCTTATCTAAATCAAGTATAAGTAGAATCAGCCTCGGCAATTTGACAGTGCAACCTAATGTAATTATAGGGTCCGTATGAGTATAATGTATTTCATATAATTAAAACATCACATGTCGTATAGTTACACCACCACCTAATAGTTTTTATTAATGACTTTAAAAGTTTCAAATTAATTATAAAACCGGCATCGTTTAACTTAAAGAAGCTTATATACTTGTACTGATCGTAACACTAAATAATATTTTTTTATATTTACTAACCACCATTTGTAAACATGTATTGATTTAGCGATAATGAATATTTCATATTAACTTAATTTGTTTTATAAAAGATTCTATAAAAATCAAAGTAATGCGCGCGTGAGTTTTAAAACTTCATATCTTTATCGAATTCGACTTCGTTTGAACGTTCCTTAATAGTCCATGTCTTCGTATTAAAAATAATTCATCAAAACATCATATTTATCAACTTTAAACAATAAACCTCTGATGAACATAACTTTTACTGTTTCATTACAGTTTATTAAAAACTATTTTTAGAAGAATTAATTATCACTAGTTGTAGCATATCATAGACTCGTTCATTTAATGCGCTTCCGTTTCTCGAGTTCCCTTATATCCTTATTAGTATTAAGAATCTCGTTATCAAGTATCATATTTATAAAGTTTTAAAACCACTGATGTACAGCTAATAATGTTACTGTTCTAACATTTATTTTATATAATTACAATTATATACATCGTAGTATAAGAACCGTACTTATGCGTTTCAGTTATATTGCCGTTTTTCGAGTTCTCCTTTCTGCCAGTGGGTTCGTATTAAGAATTTATCAAATATATATTTATAAAAATTTTAAAATCTCTGAACGATCCAGTAACTTTTACTGTTCATTTACAGTTTATAAAAATACTTTCATATAATGTTCATTATATATAACTTGCTAAAATTCGTAACTTGTTCGTTATACAAATTTCAGTTTCTTCGAGTTCCTTACATGCTCACAGATCCCGTAAAGAGTACTATTTTTATAAAATATAAAACATAATGTTTATGGAATCACAATAATCTAACAGTAGCGTATTAAAATCTAAATAAGTGTTTTTCTCAATTAATACAAGTTACGTTTTATTCCATTTTTTTGCTTAAAGACCTTGCACCATAATTTCACCAAGTGTTTGTATCCGTATATCTTACAATATTAAGTCCTCTAAAGTTCAATGTCAAACTTGTTCATAAAATGAAATCCTTAAACACGTTTAATCTACTTTAAAATGAATCTAGGTGGTGGTTTAACTTAATACCAACTAGTAATGTACACACAGAAAATGACATGACTGACACATGGAATACATTAAAAAGACTTTTAGGAGACAAATAGGATGATGAACACAAGATGTAAACCCTTAACCCACATTAGCCTTTAAAGAATCAAAACCCTAAACAAGAAAACCTAAATAGTTTTCTTGATAATTCCTTGGTAAAAACCCGAATCCAGCTTGTTTAACAACCTGAGTCAACTTAATAACCTAGGAAAAAACACTTGAACACTTGGAATGCCTTGGTTGCAAAATTAAAATGAAACCCTAGCACATAGAGGGTATGTCGTGGGTTTAGAGGAGTGGGGGAGGGAGTTTTTGCTTTGATTTACTTGTATGAAGTATAAGAGCTTATGAGACCTAGGACTTACTATATAAAGGAGGAACAATGGTATAAAGTGGAACGCAGCCCTCAAAGCGCAGAAGTTTTATAGGGAACACGGTTTTAGTACAAGTGTAAGAGCTCTCCTCCTCCCTAGGAGGAGGCCATGGCTCAAAGAGGGTCCAAGGTACCAAGATTGGACAATTTCTAGTAACATGGGTCAAAGGTACATCTTTGTGTAAGAATTCACATGTGTAGAAAGGAGTTAGTGGGAGTTTTGGTATTTCTTTCTTATGAAAAAACTAAGGTCCAGTTCTATGGAGTTATAACAAGAAAAATAAATAAATTTTGAGTCTTGGGTATAAATGTTGGTAATTGTTTTCTGTCGGCGATGGCAGCGTGCTATCCAGGGTATGACCGAATGACTATTTAGATTTGTGAACGGTAAGCGTTATTTACGTAACAACCAAAAATAAATTATGAAAAGTTAAAGATTAATACTAACCTAATAACATATAACACTTGACTTATGTAAACTTTAATTGATTTTATTCCGTTTTACACATTTAACGTTGACTTATTTAGTTTACCCGCGATGATAACTAAAAGTAATAATTAACAGCGAACACGCATAAACACTCTAAAATAATATAACTGTAAATTATATAAAGTTTATCTTAACCTACTGAGAAAAGAGAAATGTTACATCTTCCCATCCCGTTATTCGTGTGTGCCCCGTTTTATAACCTACACTTAGTGATTTTTTCTTGCAGAATTCCCCACCTACACAATCACAAAGACAAAACAAGCAATATACAAGCCTTTTATGCACAGTTTTGGTCTTTTTAGGGTCTATTTTATTATATAAAATGGATATGTGTTTTCACACATATCATTCAATCACAGATAGTATCAGTGCATCTTGTTGTGAAGAAGAGTTAGAATTCTGAACAGTTGCCTGTTGTGATTCAATCACATACTGAGAATAAGAAATTATATTGCTATCACTAGTTATTTCAGTCTCTGAATGGTTCACAACATTTGACTATTCAGAAGACGTCATCACCTGCACAGCTTGATTAATCATATTATTATTCACATTATCATGATTGTGTACCTCAACGAGAGCATCTAAACCGTAATGAGATAAATTCGCCATGAGAGCAACTTTGGCAGTGTTAAGTTCACCACAATCAGAGTCATATGCATCCAAATCATCGGCTTGATAAGCAGGATTGTGGATAATGACAGTTTGTGTGGCTTGACCTTCTGCAATTCCTGGATCTGCCAAAAATGCTAGTTCCTCCTCATTTAGAATTTAACCGTTTGCTTGAGCTTGTACCAACAACACTTTATCCTTAAACCATGAATCATCTCGTTTCCTCTTAGGTTTAGTACACTGTTTGGACATGTGTCCTTCCCTTTTGCAGTTGTAACAAATAACAGTCCTTTGTTTCCCAGAATTGCTTCCACTTGCTCCTGGAGTGTAGGTCCTTGTAGTACCCATAGCAAAAGAAGTGTGTCTCCCTAGAATTGATTGTAAGGTCACTCTCCCATCATTAATGGTAGCTTGTTGCCTAGGGTTTGACGAATTCCTCAGCTGGTTATTGGTAGTAGGATAGCGGGAAGTGACAACAGCAGTCAAGAAAGACACCATGTGATTGATGGAATCAATAGGATTATCACCTTTCTGGAACACTAAAATAATTAGACCTGAGTCTAGTTAGGGAAATTCAAATTGTTGGTTAACTATGGGAGCATATTCCAATTGAGGGATGGATGATGGTGGAGAATAAACGTTGTGATGAACTGATGATTGATAATCATTGGATGGATAAGTGATTGAAAGAGGTGTTGATGATTGATTATTTGAGTATTGTTAAGACTGATAAGGTGAACCATGCTGTAGAGAATGATATGGTGAAACTTGTGGTTGAAATTAAGAGTTTTGGTATGTGTGCTGATGAGTTGGATAATGAGACTGGGTCATCTGATGGGTTGCAACTAAAGCAAGCGGATCTGAGTTGTTCATGCATTAAACGAACCTCATTTGCATGAAATTCATGTTATCCCAAATAAGCATGAAGCTGATCAATGTTAGTTGTATGCAAATCCCGAACCAGTTTGACATCAGTCACAAATTTGCTCCACTCAGGAGGAAAAGTATTCAAAAACTTGGTGTCACTTGAAACTAGCTCATAACCCGTGTTCAACACGGGCAATATTAAGTAAACTTCGAATGTATAATGAGAACAATTATAGTGAGAATATAATTTGCCAATATTACAATAGAGCGGATTAAAAAAATACACATACGAACGACATTAAAAAGGATGAGTAAATTCTATAAAACCAAGGAAGACTCAAACAAAAAAGGTACTAAACTCATTGTCTCCACCATTTGTAAGGTGAATTTTAATCATGTAATTGCCTAGGTTCAAGGCTTCCAGCAACTTTGGCAATGATTATGGGTTCTCTCCTCTTTTGTTTTATGTAATCATCCTCTATGGGTTAACACTGTGAAACCAAACACATGTATGAATCAATCACTGATCATTAAGTAACCAAACATTGAAAAATAATGTTACCCAAACACCCCCTTAACTGATAAATGCATGATGTCGCCATTGAAACGACCTTTGTTTTTTGAGGCTAAACAAAAAAGCAATGAAATTATCTTACCATAGGATGTTGATGTCGCCTGTCTAACCGACTGTGGCTAGTGAATAGATTGCGCACGTGGCATACGACGACTTCCAACTCTATAAGAACCGATAAAATTTACAAAAGAAATCATTTATAACAAAACATTTCCTATTTAATAATATAAAACAGAGATAAAGATCACGAAAATAGTTGCACACTTCATTTTCACTCAGAAAGATAAGCAATTACCTGAATGAAAAAATCATACAACCATTAACTCTTCATGTATGTTAAGTTACATATTTTCCCCTCTTGACCCATTTATCCCATTTTCTTTTACAACCCATTTCACTCATAATTCCTGTAATAGGTTTCTTTAACAAAGATAATCAACATAAGCTATCACCAAAGACCCACAAAGAAGTTGTTTAAAATCCCACACATAATGCTTTATGCAACCATAAAATATGAACCATAGGGTGACTATATCATATATACGCTTTCACAATACTTGAACCAAAGACAATAATGCACATAATTCTTCTATTTTAGTCAACTAAAAGCCTAACGTAAACTATCAAAATGGGTAATAACCTTTACCAAGATTATCAAAATGGGTAAAAATTAGGCTTACTACATCAAAATAGGTCAAAACATGACCATTATTTCAATATAGGTAAGAACCTAATTTAGTCATCTAAATGGGTAAAATATTAATCCATATTATCAAAATGGATAGCTATCTAATCAAGTAATCAAAAAGTTAGGTAATAACCTGGTTTAATCGGCATGAATACAAACGGTGCCATCGTATTCGGAGCGACACATGGATTCCCTGTACATAAACAAAAAATATTTGTTGCGATAAAGAGTAGTCGGTAAATCCAAAGGAATGTGCTCACTACTTTATTCATCTATATTTTGTTCCTATGTCACTATATTCTGTCCAACAAAATCTATAGTACCTAAGCAAACAAAAAAAGAAAAGAAAAAAAAAGAGAAGTAGAGACCTGTTCTTTCAAGATGGAATCTGATTCTTCCAGGATCGCCATCTTCACATCAGATAAGCCCACATCCATGCTCTCAATTACATTCTTTAATGTTGAGGGTACACCGATTGGTATGTCTTCAGTTATATTCTCCTTACTGTCACAGTCATAGTCATACACCACTTTCACTGAATACTCATCCTCATGCATTCCAACTTTCATAAAAAGTAATTTAATCTGTGTAAAGTAAAATAATAAGAATGTGAGTTTATTAGGGATCCATTCAACTCTTTAGGGGGTGTTTGTTTCGGCTTATATAGCCGGCTTATGAACTTATATAAACCAAAAAGTTTCAAAATAAGCCACAAAACTGACCTTATGTATCATAAGCCCAAAACCTAATAAATTATAAGCCGGTTATATAAGCCAAAACAAACACCCCTTAGTTTCAAAGACTTTAGAGACATTACCTTAATGGCATGTGGGATACGTTGTTTTCGGGAAAGATTTAAGATCTCAATGAGAGAGTAATAGATTAGCCAAAATGAGATAGAAATAGACTAACCCTATAGTCTATTATATTTATAACTCCTTGTCTGCTAACCTTTACATATGCCATAACTATTTTCAAAACCATTTATGTATTAAATTAGTGAGAAAAGGTAAAAACCAAAAATATGTACAAAAGCATGTTCTTTTCCCGAACATCACTCCAATATTAAAACTTAAGAATAGCCTAATACATGAAACATAGACACGGCTGTCACTTAAAATATAAATGAACTTAGAGATTACTAATTTAAACCAATGTTATGTTCATCGTTCAAATTCACAGTCTACAATTATCATCATATAAATAGCTGAATATTATTTTGGTTTGGTCAAAACATGGATCAAGTAAAAAATTTATTCTTTTCGTGTGCGCAAATAAAAGTTTAGTTTATCAAAGGGGGTATTTGGGTAAGCTTAAGCTTAACAACTTATACATTCGCACAGCTCAAGAAATAAGCTTATCCAAACAGGTTCAAAGAGCGTATTAGGTTTTTTTCTTTAAAAATAAAAAGCTATTAAGTTTAAGCCACTCAAATAAGCTTACCCAAACACCCCGCTAATGAGCTAGTCGACATTAAAACACAAAACATAAAGCATCAAAACTCAAGCAAAACTTAAAAAAAGAAAGCAACATACATACCTGTTGAATATTGTATGATTAAGAAGTGAAAGGGTCATGGGTGTAGTATATTGTATATCATAACACAAGCATAGATGATTGGGTTGGCCGAATTATCTAGAGAGAGAAAGTAACTAGTTCTAGTGAGAGAAACACCTTATAGTGTGTGTATGATAAATGAATAACCAACCCCTTCCCATGGCTGGAAAGGGGTATTTATACAAGTGTTTTGGTGCCCCTAAGTGGGCCATGGAGTGGGCTAACAAGTGGGTAAAGACTCGGCCCAACACCATAAGTCGTACGGTAACTAAACGATTAATACTAAGACTACGAGCTAACCTATGCTAGATATAACACGGGGTGACCGAGTCTTTTACATGGATTTTCATAATCCTAACAATCTCCCCCTAAGGGAGGTCACCCCAGAAAAATACAAATTGAATCATAGCATTATATTTGAATTAATCTTTTATTCTGGCTTGTAGTCTTTTGATTCTTCAACATTTGTCTTTGTACATCAAGTAGTGATCTTTGAGCTTTGTTCCTTGGACTTGAGTGATCTTTGAGCTTTCTTTGAGATCATCATCTGCAGTAAATCTCTTAATCATCCTTGTAGTGGATTATTGCCTTCATGTGATGTTGTGACATTCGGACCCGCATGCTCACACTTTTCTTGATCATGATATTACTTCTAAGAGTTGCGGAAGCTGTGTTGTAGGTCTTTCAGTTGTCATGATGTCATTAATTAGAAACATTAAGTGTGAGCATGGGGTTGTGAATTGACTCTACTGGAACGAGGTATCTCCATCTCCATTTTTACTTGACCCTGAAATAAAACAGTTAACAATAAAGCTTGTGGGCGAACATGGCTTTGTCATTCGCCCGAGTATGGTTGGAGTAACCTTCGGATCCGTGAGGACCGACCTGCGATCAGGTAGATTCATCTTAAGATGAATCTCCTTGACAGGATTTCCAGTATAAGTATCGGATCATCAGATGTACAGTCATCAGAATCACCATACTTGCCTGTTCTCTTTATCGGAACGTCTCAAAGCAGACAACACGATAAGAGTGAATCGGTTAGTTACTATCTTACCGATTAAAGAGGAAAATGATTTGAAAAACAGTCGACGTGTCACTTGAGAAAGTATTTTTGTGACACATCGAGAGTGTTTTATATCACAAAATCAAATTTCATCAGAAACACATTTGTTTTGAAAGATATACACAGTCAATGTGCTAGAAAATCAGTTGTTGGGCACATCGAAAGGTTTTTCAAAAACTATTCGTCAATTCACTGCCTGGAACAAGTTTGATTCATAAAGAATCGCACCATCGTTGCTTTCCATTTGTCACAAGTTTAATCCATAATGGATCTCACATGTCACCTACCAAGAGCTTGTTTGATGTTGGCTCTAGAAGGATTTCCATCTTCATTGTGAATACTTTCGTATCACTCGGATGTTCTGGCAATATCACAAGGATAATGCGTAGGACTCTTAAGATAATCCTTGTTTTCACAGTGTGTGAAACACAAGTATATTGGAATAGTGTCCTAACGAGATTTATTGATGATCTCATGGCTCTAGACTCAATAGTGCATTTTTGGTTTTTGGTAGTCGGAGGCTGGAGCGGACTGCCACCTTTTCAATATCGTCTAACTCGGAGTGAGAGAGACGATAGAAATGTATTGATCTCCGTGAGAAGTGAAACAAGAATCCTTTGAGGGATCTTGAGTGGCTAGGGAGGGTTGTGCAGCGTATCACTGGGTCCATGATACTTGTCTTCAATGTCAGCAATCAACCATGTGATTCTGACAGCATATGTAGTGACCCGGTTTCTGCCTAAAGTTTAAGGAGGGCTGCTTTCTTTTCACCCTTTATCTTAGCATTTCTTTTTCATTCTTCAACCCCTTCAGTGCTTACCGAGATTTCATTACTAGAACCTTGTTGGGTGTGTTCCAGTACTAGCTCCATCTCAGTCCGCACTATTCCCTTATTCTCACATTACTCCTTTTATAATCATACCTAAGGACTTCTACACTAACTAGTGGATTGTCCCTGGGTAGATCCCTCCGGCTCTGGCGGGATCGTGGGATCGAGTACCTAACCTTACCATCCTTATAACTCCGATAAAGTAATTACAGGGTCGGTCTTTGGTATTTCCACAATAGCCATCGTACACCATTCGCTCCCCCTCAATATGTGCATCGATATTCGAAAAGGTTTAGCACATATGGGAGAGCCTACACTTGAGTTCAAAAGATCACATTTTTTATCAGATTTTTATATTTAAATCACATTCTCTCCCCTGATCAAAAATGTCAAACCCGTTGAGATTTAGGATCTCAATTGATTTAAATAAGTTTGAAAAATTGGGAGAAATGTGGTCTGATTAAATGTTTATTGATAGCGGAATAGCTCCCCCTCAATAAGTGAGGGACTGTTAGAGTCACCTTACAAATCACTACTAAGAATGTACAATATGAACAGTATATATTACAATTACACCACACAAGACTTACTAAAAGATACAGAGAAGATGTGATCATTCGGTTCTCTGAAGAAATATATAGTCTCCTTCTCGTATGCGTCCACCAACAAAGCTTTCCAAGTTCCAAAAGATTCGCCTGAGCTTTAGCCTCTTCTGAATAGCAAACATGAACTGCTTGCTCTCGATCACATCATTCTTGGTCTAAAACCTGGTATCCAACCCCGGATTGACCTTGTTAACCTTGAATTCCTTTACTCGATAGTCCAATGCTTCATTGATCTGTTGTAGAGTCCCGTCACTGAACTTATGGATTTCATTAAAGCGCATGATCATCTGCATCCCATATCTGTCTCTGAACACAACGGCTCTTGGGGAGTCAAGAATCTTGTAGTCATGCATGAACTCGAACCTGTGGCTTCCTAGCGAGGTTTGGTGAGGTTCAACTGAGTCTGGTAACTCTCTATGCCGAGCTGGAAGTCTTCTACCCATTTTCTGATAACCAAATTCCTTATCCATAAGTTGACGGCAGTAGAGAGAATCTTCTTGTCTTTGGGCGGTAGGTGGTTTAGGTGACCTTGAAGATTTAGCAAGTACAAGTCTTCAAAGTCACTCGGGTACAGATCTTTGAAGTCGCTTTCAACAATAGTATATTCCTGATTATCTGCTCTTCAAAGAACTATCATTTTCATGTAATCATACCCGTAAAGGGAAAATACCTCAATTCTGACGACACTTAGGATTCTCATGTGAGTCCTAACAATACCTCTTCAGTTGGTGTCAGCTGAGTGTCGGTCGATGTAGAATTGTTGTCTCTTGAACCACCAGTGAGAGATACCATATGATGCTGAGATGTCATACATATCCTCTTCTTCAGCCCACATCTAATCAAGTACCATCTGTTCTATCCCGGCATCAGGATAAGAAGCAGCTTTCATCTTTGTGATTGACAACGCAAGTCTGTCACCCTTGCGACCAAATCATAGATACTCCAAGTCTTTGTTGTAGAAGAATTCAGTCTGAATCGTGACCTGACCTGGAGGACCACCCAATGGGAGTGGTCTGCTGACATTATACCTGAGTAATCCTTCGTCCACTTGATTAGTCAGAAGCTTGTGACATTCCTCCATCTGAAATTATAGATGAATCACGTCAGGATGGAAGGCTTTGACCACTTCATAAGCAGGACCTTCTAAATGTTCCGGTTTGAGCTCTATGATTCCTTGCTTCTTGCAGAACCAATCAATAAACACTCGAATATCACCGGTCTGTGAAAGCAGAGAGTTCTTCGGTGGAGGTACGAAGCTAGAGGCCAAAGCAGATGCCCAGTTGTTATTGGGAACAGGCAGACTTGATGAAGGAATGGACCAGGCAGGTTCAAGGGTCACAGGTCTTTCTTTTTCGGAAAGAGGTTTAAACCATTCCTGATTCAGACTCACTTTAGGAATGTGCCTACTGCCGCTATCTTCATTGTTAGACCCCATATCTTGAGCTTCAAAGTCTGACTCTTCATGTATAAGTACGTCTTCAGGAACAGATGAAGCAGCGGGCTTGAGTCTGGATGTGGTCGTTGTCCAGGCTATGTATTATATTGAGGCAGTTGTCTTGGATGAGCATGGACTAGCGGAGCTTTGATACTTATCACCTCGATTGGTTGTTGAAGACGGTGGTGGTGGAAGAGGATCTTGAGCAGAATCAGAGGCTCTTGTTGTGCCAGAAGCTCCTGATGCACCGGACGGTGGTGGAGGAGGAGGTGGTGAGGGTGGTGACCCAGGTGGGGTTTTTGGTGAATCCTGTGTACTTTTCTTCTTTGTTCACTCTTCAGCCTTGTCTGCATCAAATTTCTCACTTTCATCACGAATGATTGACTTTTGTAATGCTTCATAAGTCATCTTGTGATCCTCGTGGCCCTTGTCATAATTCTCCTCCAGCATGCGTTGAAGCAAAATCTCCTTCATGTCAGACGTGGGGAGATCCTTGAAGCGAGCACGAAGAGGGGCTCTCATTGCATGCTGAACTAATGCGGTAACCACCTCTTTCACCGATTCTTCGATTTTTCGGTCAATCTCCTGCGAGTTTATAAATTCCACTATCTGCTCTTTGATCAATCTAGATAAGTCTTGACTCTCCAATTGGTGGATCATGTTCCCTTGCTTATCTAGCCTTTCCTCCAGGGCTTGATTTGCTTCTACCAGATCTGCTATATTATGTTCCAGCTGACCAATCGTCTGAATTAAGATCAAGGTTGAGATGTCTTGTTGTGGTTGAGGTGGGGGTGGTGGAACAGTTGTTGTTATTGTTGTTGTTGTTGTTTCAATGACTGTTGTTGTTGTTGTAGGCATAGATGCGGGAACCGTTGTGGAATCGAATTGAGGGTCGGTGATATCTATCACTGGAGTGGTCATTAACGGGACAGACGGGGTATCCTAAAGAATGGGAACCGTCACCATAGATTGGACCTCTGCTTTAGTATTGGTATTTTCTGGTTCGTCTTCCTGTGACTTCTCTACAAGGAACTAATCTGTAAAGCTGATATCCTTGTCGAGGTTTTTCATAGAGGACATGGTTCTAGCAGAGCTAGCAGGTTCCTTAAGTCTCACCTCACCTTCAGTTAGGAGTTTAAGGTTCTCCTAAACCTTTGGATAAGCGGTAGCAGTGAACTCGTCATCCATTTGCTCTGTGTTAGGTTGTGATGAGGCTTTGGCGATTCCTAAGTCCATGTGATCTAGGTTTGGTCCAGCGTGAACCACATGACTTGATGGTGTCTGAGATACGCCAGCATCACTAGGGTTTGTTCCACCCTAGCCTTCCTCTTGACCTTGTGCATTCATCTCAGGAGACACTTCCTCATCTGACTCCATCCCACTGTCAGTTGGACCCAGTTCCGCATATAGTGACGAAGACTCAACGAGACCAGAGGGTTCTGCTGTGGTAGGAGTGCGCCTCTGAAAGATGAACTGTTCAGCAGGGTTCTTTTTCTTAGGAGTCTGAAGGTTGAGTAGAACTTGCGCAGCTTGTTCCTCCCCTACATTTTCTTTGCCCTTTCCCTGAACCTCTGGAAGCGGTTGAAGTTTCCCATAATCAGGTTCCCTGAACACTACATGAGGTAGTGGTCCCCGATGAGCAGGGTAAGCATCCTTCATACTCTCTTCCAGAACCTTTTGCATGATAGCTTCTTCATCATCAACCCTGGGTTCTGTCGCAGGAACCCATTCATCTATGAACTCATCTCTCAACTGAAGCGGTTGAGATGAAGTTGATTTAGTGTCCTTTGTAGTTGAGGGTTTAGTTTTGGGTTTGGTTTATTGAGTTGAGGTTGGCTTCTTGGTTGTTTTTGGTTTTGCCCCCTTAGTTGGTTTGGGAGCCGGGGAGTCAGGATCACTAACATCTTCACCAGCAAGATATCTTTGATTCTTTGTAACTTTCTCCAGATAAGCATTGTAGTATTGCTTACCTTGAATGTCATCCATGACGAGATCATTCGAAATAGGCATCCTAAAGACTTCCCGTTTGGTTCCCTTAGAGCTGAACTTGAGATATCCAAGAACAGGTTCTTCATTAGGCAAATGAAGTAGAGAACCTGGTCTCGCGTGGAACTTGTGCTTGCTTTGTAAGTAATGGATGATCAGCTTGGTGAACCTTATACTCGGTATCACAATAAGAGTGGCTTTCTTCTTTCCCTGAGTATGCTGAGCAAGATTCTTTTTATCTTCAATGAACGTATGGATGGATTGGGTAAATTCTTCCCATACTCTTTCTGCATAATCGATATGGGCTTGATTGATGACACCCCAAAGGATCTGCAGCACTGGAGCTCTTGGTCTCTCAAACCCTGAAGTCTTTCCCGTAAGGCACAAATTTATGATTGTTGTGAGTGCTCTCCATGGTTGAAACATGTCATTAGTCACGACATCAGATAAGTGTCTGACAACTTTCGGGTAACCCAGATCGTTGACAAACTTGATAAGAGCATCAGGAGTTGGAGGGGAAGAAAATGCATTGTTTCTGTCGACTGGTGTGATCTGAAGGGCGTCTCTGTGGGTGTATTTTGAGAGATCGAACCATTGCTCATCTAATTGACATTTGTAACCCCTAGCGATTTTGTCGTATCGAATAGTGTCCCAAAACTGCTGAATGTAGATTGTTGGAATTGCCGAGGAAGCAGTGATAGCTCGGAAGAATTTGGTGTGCTTCAGAAGGTCCACTACAATCTTAAAGATTGGATTGCTTTGCGACCTGTCAACATCCAGATAGCAGTTGCTTTTTCCTATCGGCACCCATCTGATGTGAGGTAGGATTTGATCATCAGGACGAGTGGGTGGTGTCATAGTAGGTGCTAGTTCAGCAGGAGCATTAACATCAACATCAGTCATTGTATCTACACAGTCACATTTACAGAAATACGTACATACCGAAAGAAGATGTTAGAGAGCATTGACATTTACATCAGCCATTGTAACTGCACACATACATCAACGAAGATATGCATACAGATAGGAGATGTTAGATAAGAGCACATGCTCAAGGGTTAGACAGTCAAAGACATAGTCCAGGTTCATGGGACACTGTGATCATATTGAAGTGATAGTCAACTGAGATGCACAACACTTAAGTTAACGGACGTCAACTCATGAAAGTGTAAACAAAACTCAGTGATGAATTCACAATGACCAAACCTCAGATAACATGACAAAACGCAGCTGAGGAAGCTTATCACCTAAAACGCAGAGCCCACATCTAATTTGAATAACTAAAAAGCAATAGGCAAAACGCAGCACACACCAAACGCAACACCCAAAACGCAATTAATATTTTCTTAAAGCTTAGACAAAACGCAGAGGCAAGTCGCAAGACAGGCAAAACGCAATAACACAAAACGCAGGAATATTTTATTCAAGTTTAATCAAAACGCAACATTTTTGAAAAAATTTGAAAAAGTGGGTCCTACATTAGTACTAATGAGGGTCTTCAATCACAAAACGCAACTAATTGCGTTTTGTCCTGCTGAGCATAATGTCATCTATCAAAACGCAACAATATCTTTCAGGCAAGACGCAAAGGCAAGATTCAGGCAAGACGCAACAACCATTTAACTCACCAAAACGCAATCTAGTATATTATACAAAACGCACCCTAGAACATTTCAACCAAAACGCAATCAAGAAACTTAAGCAAAACGCATCCAAGAATATACTGGCAAAACTCAATCAAGAATGCTTAGTCAAAACGCAACCAAGAACATTTCATAACGTAGATTCTAACTTTTGATTTAATGCATCCAAGGCTTAGTTATAGCATGACTTACATTCGTTAGTACCCACAAACTACTTTAACAACAGCAAATGGTCCTTATTAACTACGTACGTCCATGATTTTGTCTAATAAGTCGACCTTTTATTCAACAATCACAAGGACCTTAATCAAGAGATTGGGGAAACAAATAGGACATCTACAAAGCATCACATATACAATATAACGTTAACCCAGCACTCCAAACATAACAAGAAACACTAACCACTATTTTTAATATGGTTTGGAACGAAAGTCTAAAAAAACACACGATTTAATGAGTTTCAAGACATGGTGTTTTGATTAAAGCATGTTTAGATGATAATGAACAATAATCAAGCATTACATAACTGATAAATCACACAATTAATCACGAATCAGGCAAATCGCAAAATGTGTTGCGTTTTTGGGTTGAGAGAAAAAGTCAATGGGTTTGACTGAATATTTGAGAATTTTGACCAAGTCAAAACGCAGAACACCTTTTTATACTAGGTTAAACTTTCAGCAATTGGCATTTATGGCCCCTCTCTTTCTTCTTTCATTTCATTTAGGGTAAAATAGCAACTAAGGGTTTAATTAGTTTGCATAACTAGCACAATTGAACCTCTATGTATTTTGAGACTAGAAAACAAATAGCAATTAGCACATAAGCCCCTAATATTGTACATAACTGACACATTTGGCCTTTTTTAGTTAACACAAGTTTAGCTCCCCCTTAAACTATAAATCTGTTAGTTACTTATTTATCAGAATGCCCGTTAGATGTCATAAATTTGAAAAGCACTCTCCCCCTCAATCAATGACCTGTTTTCTATTTAAAGAGTTGTAGTCGTTGATTGAGTGTTAAATTTATGAAAACACAAGTCCGATTGATTTTCAAAAACAACATTGAACCACCATGTGAAATCCAAATAATTTTCTAAAGAATCATAGACAGAAAAGAATAAGGAAAAAAGAAGACTTCTCTTCTTAAACAAGAAATAATGCACTGAAGCGTACATTAAATCGATGGTGCACGGATATAAAGTAATTCATGCCCGGGAGAACTTAATCACCCGTTGTTAGGAACAACCGTCTCTTTGGCAACGAGCTTTCCTCATTTTGAAAACCGGGTTGCAGTCTGAAATAACTGCAAGCCATAAAGACATGTTTTGAAAAGTTTAAACTTCCGTTCGAGCTTCATTTAAGGACCCGTGTCATTATTGAATGACATTTCTAGGACCGTAAATGTTATCGATAAGCGGAAGACATGTCTTGAAAAACTATTTTTGGCATTTTTTGTGGGTTTTATATTTTTGTATTTTCTTTTTTATTTTGAATATGTACATATTTACATAGGATACTTGAAGCCATGAGCGATCTCCAGTCATATGTTTTGAGCTGCCTGATTCCAAATACTAGAGAACGATATGTACAACCTGCATTTGAACAAAGGCGAAAATGGAGATTGGGATACATTGGATCCCCAATTGCAATTGGGGTCTGGTTGGTTAGTGCTCGCAAGATTATATGCTACAGGGGCAATAGTTCCCTGTGGATCAGCTGGCATACAGTCACTCTTAAGAGCAGTAGTCCTAACTAAAGGGCACTGTCTTCCTAACGGGAGAAGTCTACCAGTGGGCTTCCATTGTTTTGTAGGCAAAACCTTAGGTGGAGTATTCCTATTTAAAGGCCACTGATCTCCTAAAGGTAATAGTCTGCCAGTGGGTCGCCACTGATGGCCGATAGTGGTAAACAATTTCCCT
>BQNB010146924.1:0-13457 GCA_026074375.1 Tanacetum coccineum
AATATAACCTGTTTGATATGTAGAACAAAGAGAGAACAAGTTTAACCAACACATAAGCCAAAATCAAAAGATGAGCCGTCGAATTTGATCTTTTTGAACCACAAGAATCAACCACGAAACACCCGAGGCTCTTGATACCAAATGTCAGAACCTATAAATCACTTCACTTCATATTATGAACAAGAAAATAAGCTAGGAGATGAGAACAATTGTAGAGAGAGAAAGTGAGAAAAACTAGAGAAATGGAAAGTTTTCTTGCAAAATGGAATTTTACAAAATGAACCAACCACCTCACCTTTCTTGGTGAGGTTTATATGTATCCAACTAAAAGGCTTTCATGCCTTTAGTTATTCTACGGGTCGGGCTCGGGTTTACTTGGGCTTTCGCCCGATACACGTGACCGATTAGATTACAAATAAGAGCCCGTTTACCCGTCTAGCCTATTACAACGTATATTAATTTAGTGACCGAGACCTAATATAATTATGAACGAACTTCTATTGTTCGACTCAATATTTTGAGGCTAACAAAAACACATGGGGAAGCAGTGGCTTAGGATGTGTATGAGGCAGCCATTCTCAAGAGGTTTAGGTCTGTTAATGAAGATCCAATGGCTGAATTGAAGAATCTCAAGTATGAGACTTCAATGAAAGTATATCAGTGTCAATTTGAAAAGCTGCTAAATCAGGTTGACATCACTGAGTCTCAAGCTATTAGTATGTTAATTGGGGGTTTACCTGCTTCTTTTGAATTGAAAGTAAGAATGTTTAGGCCTAAATCCCTCACGGATGCATTTAGTTTAGCTAGTTTACAAGAAACTACATTGGTGGTGATTAAGCAAAGAAATGCACCTCTTTTGCCTACTCCTAAGACTGCCAGTAGGTGGAATGCTAATAGAAGTGTGACTTGTCCTTCTAAGATACAACCACAACTTTAGCTTTGCCAGCTCCAAACAGTCCAACAGTAAATAAATTTGCTGTAAATTTTGTGTCTGCTCCAAGAAAAATGTTGACTCAAAAGGAATTTGCAGAAAAGAGGGCTAAGAATTAGTGTTTCTATTGTGATAAGAAGTATGTGCCTGGACACAAGTGTGAAGGACAGATGTTTACTTTGGATATTGAAGGACAATGAGTAGAGGAGTGTTTGGAAGTAGAAGAGGGAGAGGAGTCTGATATGATTTCCTATGAGTTGTCTGAACAATCACCACAGTCCTTGCCCCATATCTCACTCAATGCATTATCCGGAGTCCTTACTCATAATACCATGAGGTTGAAAGGTCATATGCTAAAACAGATCTTACACAATCTAATGGATTCAGGCAGTACACATAATTTTTTAGATCTTTATGTGGCTAAGAGGGTGGGATGCAAAATAAGAAACACATGTCCTTTACAAGTAAATGTAGCTGGGGGTCCAAACTAGTAAGTTAATACATGGTTAAGGATTTTCAATGGAAGATTCAAGGAGTTCTATTTGTAGCAGATGTCATGTTATTGCCCTTGAGAGGATGTGAAATGGTCCTTGGAATCCAATGGTTATCTACTTTGGGAACAATTCAGTGGAATTTTAAGGACTTAATAATGAAGTTTTATTATAAAGGACAAAAGGTAGTGTTAAGAGGCACTCACCAATCTAAATTAGATTGGTTAACTGGGAAGCAGATGTCTAAGTTGGTTAATCATAATGGGAAAGCTCAAGTTTCTTTAATGTGTTGTTATGGTTAATCTCCTACTTTGAATTTGATGCAGTGCAACAATGATCAGAGTACTTTAGTAAATGAAGAATTGAATCAGTTGCTTGAGGAGTATGCTGATGTTTTTGAGATGCCTAAAGAACTCCCTTCATAAAGAAGTTTTGTTCATAATATCCCTCTTACACAAGACAATGTAGCCATTAACATTAGGCCTTATAGATATCCTCTTAATCAGAAGGACACTATTGAGGCTATGGTTAAGGAATTGTTAGACTCAGGGGTGATTAAGCCAAGCAATAGTCCTTTTTCATCGCCTATTGTAATGGTAAAGAAGAAAGATGGTTCATGGAGAATGTGCATTGACTACAGGAAGTTGAACAAACATACAATCAAAGACAAGTTTCTAATACCAGTGATAGAGGAACTTATTGATGAACTTCAAGGAGCTCATGTATTCTCTAAATTGGATCTGCGGTCAGGATATCATCAAATAAGGATGTGTGACACAGATGTTTATAAAACTGCTTTCAAAACTCATGAGGGTCACTATGAATTTGTTGTTATGCCCTTTGGATTAACAAATGCTCCTTCCACTTTTCAAGCCTTAATGAATTCTGTGTTCAAGCCCTTCTTGAGGAAGTTCACCTTGGTGTTTTTTAATGATATTTTGGTCTATAGTCCATCCATAGCTGACCACATTAATCACCTAAGAATGGTTTTGCAAACCCTAAGGGACAATACTCTATTTGCCAAACAGTCTAAGTATGTGTTTGGGACAACACAAGTGGAGTATTTAGGCCATATTATTTCTACCCAAGGAGTGTCAACTGACCCAAGTAAGATCAAAGCTATGCAAGAATGTCTTGTTCCTACAACTTTGAAGTAGTTAAGAGGATTTGTGGGTCTCACGGGCTACTACAGAAGGTTTATCAAGGGGTAGGCCACTATTACTCAGCCCCTTACTATGCTGCTTAAGAAGAATGCCTTCCACTGGAATTCCCAAGCTCAAGAGGCATTTGAGAAGCTGCAACAAGCCTTGATCTAGTCTCATGTGTTAGCCTTGCCAAACTTTGAAGAGGAGTTTGTTGTTGAGACAGATGCCTTAGGATTTGGTATTGGTGCAGTCTTGCAGCAAAACAAACACCCCATAGCCTATTTGAGTAAAACACCGACTCATAAGCATCAATCCCTTTATACTTATGAAAAAGAGTTGTCAGCTGTTGTATTGGCTTTGCAAAAGTGGAGGGGTTACTTACTTGATAGGCACTTTAAAATAAGGACTGACCACTTTAGCTTGAAGTATGTCTTGGATCAGAGGCTTACTACTCTATTCCAATCTAAGTGGTTGCCAAAATTACTTGGATTTGATTATGAGATAGAGAATAAAAAGGGTGCAGACAATGTAGCAGTTGATGCTTTGTCTAGAATTGAAAGGCAATGTGCTCTTTTTAATCTTTTGGCTGGTACTTCAAATGAACTAATAGATGAGGTAGTGGCTACATGGTCTAGTGATAAAGGATTACAAGCTATTATTAAAGGGTTATAGAACAACACCCTTATTAATAGCAAGTATGTTTGGCACAATGATCAGCTGAGGAGAAAAGATAAATAGTTAGTGGGTCAAAATGTAGAGTTGAGGAAAAAGCTAGTTAATCATTTCCATGGTTCTGTTATCGGAGGACATTCAGGAGTGCAGGCAACTACTAAAAGGCTTACTGTCTATTTCTATTTCTATTGGAAAGAATTGAGGAAAATGGTTAGGAAATGTGTAAGAAACTATGATGTTTGTCAGAGAAACAAGAGTGACTTATCTGCATATCCAGGTTTCCTCTAAACTCTACCCTAACCAGATAGAATTTGGCAAGATATTTCCATGGATTTTATTGAGTCTCTTCCTATGTCTCAAGGTAAGAGTGCATTATTGGTGGTGGTGGTGGATAGGTTGTCAAAGTATGCTCACTTCCTTCCCATCACTCATCCTTATACAGCTTTATAAGTGGCACAACTCTTCTTAGACAATGTCTATAAACTACATGGTCTACCTAAGACTATTGTTAGTGATAGAGACAAGCTTTTTATGAGTTTATTCTGGTAATCCATTTTTAAGATGTTACAAGTTAAACTCAAGATGTCTATTGCTTACCATCCACAGATAGATGCCCAAACTAAGATTGTTAATAAGTGCTTAGAGACCTATCTTAGGTGTATGATTAGGGAGAAACCTAAGGATTGGGTCAAATGGATCTGTTTGGCTGAATACTGGTATAACACTAACTATCACACTGCATTAGACACTACTCCTTATGAAGTTGTTTATGGTCAAACCCCTCCTATGCACATTCCTTATGTGGTCAAAGACAGTTCAGTGGAAGCTGTGGATAGGAATTTGCAGGCAAGAGAACAAGTGGTGCAGTTACTCAGGTTCAATTTAAAAAAGGCACAAGACAGGATGAAGTCTCAAGCAGATAAAAAGAGGTCAGATAGGATTTTTGAGATCAATGATTGGGTGTACTTAAAGCTTCAACCCTATAGATAATTGACTGTGAGGCAAGGCAGATATCACAAGCTTTCTCCAAAGTTCTTTGGTCCCTTTCAAGTTATGGGAAAAATTAGGAAGGTAGCTTATAAGTTGTAGTTACCTGACTATGCTAAGGTCCATCCTGTTTTTCATGTTTCATAATTAAAGCCTTGATATACTGAGTCTGCTACTATGAGATCATTTTCACTATGTGATGATGAAGGTCTTGATGAGGTATAGTCTCCCTCGGATCATCCGAACGAAAGAAGTAGCTTAGGTGCTCCTGTCAAGCTAACACGGCCTAAACTAAACAAACACTCCGAAGATGTTGACTTGTCGAAGGACAAGTCAGGTCCGGAGTCACCACCAGAACTCCAGAGAAGCTAGTATGTCAAAGGACATATTAGGTTCGGAGTTATTAGCTCCGTCCTAGTGCAGCGACACCTGAGGACAATACGACAAAGGTACAATCCTTGTGAAGGACCACTGTCCTTGGAATGGCGCGTAGCCGATAAGTAGTACCAAGAGAGAGCCCCACGGTTATGTCTTGTAGCGAATTCCAAATAGTGTAAAGGGAGAGCTCATTTACCCAGGACAATACACACAACACCTACTCTGTACCATACTTTATATTCTCCGCATTTATCTCATACCATCATACTTACTCTTACGCCAGAGTTGGTCCCGGATTCACACCCCGGGGCGAGCTAATGGTGTTCTTTCTTATTTTCAGCTAGGAGATGAAGGACTAAGCTCTGGAGGAACCAAGCTGATCTCAATATTTATCTCCGCTGAGGTCACTTTTACCAAACCCAAATAGCCCACGTAAATTTACCTTAACATTTGGCGCCATCCGTGGGACTCGTATCCCAATCAACCCAAAGAAAAAATCCCATGAAAAGGTATGGTTGACTCACAACTTATGGATGAGGTAACTCGGGGAACGGTGGCAAGAGACATTAGAATGAAAACCCCTAGGGGACCCATCGAACCAGTCTTACCGGCACAAAAACCCCCTTCCCCTTCTCCGGCCTTCATCAAAGAAAACAGTGACATATTGAGAACAATGATCAAAGAGCATGACCAGCAAGCCAAGACAAAAGCTATACCAAGAAAACTTGCCTATGCCGACTCTGATAAGGAAGCTCCAGCAAGGTCGCTGGTAAGGAGCTTTTCCGATCAATTCTCCCTTGAATCTTTCGACACATCCGGCACTCGTAGACAAACTCGTTTCGTCGGAAAAAGTCAAAGAAATCCTTCCAAGGAACCACTTCACCATAGAAGGTCAAGAAGGTTGGAAAGCCGAAGCAGAACCAAAGAGAAAACAAGAAGAGAAAAGTCCAAGTCCAAAGGAAAAAGGTCAGAGCATCACAGGACAAGTTCGGACTCTGAATACGAAGAAGGTTCGGAAGGAACCTACGAGATCTGAATTCACCCTACAAAAGACCCAAACCCACTCCTTTACCCAAAGAATCACTGGCTTTAAATATAATCGAAGGGCAAAGCTCCCTAGTAACATCAGGGTATATTAGGGAAACAAAGATCCGGAGGATCATTTAAGTATCTTTTCAGCGGCGGCTGAACAAGAAGAATGGCCTATGCCTATCTGGTGCAAAATGATTCGCCAAACCTTAGGAGGAGCAGCACGAAACTGGTTTGATGATTTAGACCCTAAGAATGTAGACAGTTTCGAGGAACTAAGTTAAAAGTTATTGGAGGAATTTTCACAACAAAAGGGATATGCCAAAGACCTTACAGAGATTCATGGTATCAAGAGAAGACAAAATGAAGGTTTGCAAGCTTTCATGGATCGATTCAAATTCGAAAGTTCACACATAAAGGGAGTTCCTCCAGTCCTCTCAGCTTTTATGCATGGTCATGGTCATCTGGAGCTCGCCAAAAAATTCAACGACAAAATACCCAAGACGGTGGACGAAATGTTCGAGAGGGTCAGGGCTTTCATTAGTGGAGAAGTTTTCACGAGTTCAGTGGAAATGGTCCGTCCTTCTTAGTGAGACAAAGGGAATGTCCGTCCCACGTGGTCCGAAGGACCCAAAAAGTTAGAAACAGAGGTGGCCCAAGAGAAACGCGAAGAAACATGGGGATATACACTCATTACCCCAAAAAAGATGCTTTCACCCCATTTATCAATACTCTGAAAGAGATCCTAGCTATGGAAAGTGTGACCTTCCCAAAACCACCACCTTTAATTAGAACCCTTGAAAAGCAAAACTTGAAAAAGTTTTGTGATTACCACGAAGATAGAGGCCATAACACAAACAATTGTTATTAGTTAAAAAAGCAGATAAAAGAAGTTGTGGCCTCGGGGAAGTTGGCCCATCTGGTGAAAGACATTTGCCGGAACAACCAAAGGAACGGGAGCCAAGGAAGGAACAATGTAAAGGTCATAAATATGATAAGGGAAGGAGAAAATCACAAGGGGCCTTTTAGAGAAGAAAGGTCCAGTATAACAGATGAACTCACCTTCCCAGCGATCCCCCGAAATCAACTGACGGACGAACCCATCATATTGGAAGGAATCATTGAAGGTCATCAGGTTTGAAGGATTCTTGCTGATGGTGGAAGTTCGTCAGAGATCATGTATGAACATTCCTTTAGAAACTTCAATGTTAACATCCGGTTAAGACTAAGAAGAAGCAGAGCTCCGATGATAGGTTTTTCAGGAGAAACATACCATCCTCTGGGAATAATAGACCTTCGAGTACCTATGGGAAAGGCAGGAAGAAACAAAATGGTGCTAATGGAGTTTGCAATAATAAAATGTCATTCGCTATACAATGTCATAATAGGAAGGACCGAAATAAGAAGCCTGAGAGCGGTAGGCTCTACCATTCATTCTATGATCAAATCCCCCACTAACCAAGGAATCGTGACGATGGAGATGAGTAGAGAAGCTCTATGGGAATACAGACACCTAGAAAGGGCACAAGGTTCGTGGAAGGAGGTATAGTGGCGTCAACGTGAAGAACAAATGTCCTGGATAAGAGAGCAAGTAATACTAAGAATAAAAAGCAGCTTCGGCCACGAGCCTAACCAAGGTCCGGTGCCGCTCAAAAAACATGAGTCAAGGAAAACACAGAGGAAGTATTCACCATCAACCATGAACGTCTAAACCAGTACGTAACAATAGGGACCATGTTGATAGCCAATTGCAAACGGTTATTAACAGACGTGCTCCGGGGAAGCATCGAGGTATTCGCATGGGCCGGATCAGAAAGAACATCAGTTCCGCGATTCGTCATGGAGCATCAACTAAAGATATACCTCCTCGCTGAGCTAGTGGTCCATAAGAGACGCCCCATGACCCCAGATGGAAGACTAGAAGTGAAAGAAAAGGTGTTTCATTGGATAAAGGAAGGGACAATCAGAATTTAACACCCCAAATGGGTCGCCAATACGATACCTATTAAGCTAGCAAATGAAACTTGGAAGGTGCAAGTGGATTACTCTAGCCTTAACAAAGTCTGTGCAAAGGACATGTACCCCTTTTCGGAGGAAGGGGAAGAACTCGCATCATTAATGGGATATCCGTACAAATGTTTACTACGACGCCCAAAAGAATACAGCTAAATAAGAATGGCAGCGAGTGACGAAGAAAAAACCGGGTTTCATACGGAAAAAGGAGTATACTGCTTCACCCACATGCCAAAAGAATTAAAGAACTCGACGGCAACACTTCAAATAATGATGGAAAAGGTCTTAACCGATCAAAGTGGACGAAACGTGGAAGTATACTTGGAAGAAATAGTGGTGAAAAGCAAAAGTGAGCAGGACTTAGTTCAAGATGTCGAAGAAACGCTAAGAAAGTTGAAAAGAGTAAACATCAAGATTGATCCGAACACATCTTCGTTTGGAGTGGAGGAAGGAAGGTTTCTTGGCCATATGATAACGAAGGAAGGAGTAAGAGCAAACCCAGAAAAGGTGCAGACAATCATCAAAGCCCCACCCCAAAAAGTCCAAATCAAATACGAAGTTTGTTCCTATAACTGACAGCCATTAGAAAATTTATCCCAAAATTTATGGAGCTGAAGTACCTCATTCGCGAGGTCCGAATGAGGTTCAAGACAGCAGAAGGATACAACTAGAAGAATGAGGTCGAAGAAGCCCTCCGAAGGATAAAAAGGAAATTGAACAAATTACAAACATTGGCTATTAAAAAAGAATGAGAGGTGTTGATGCTATGTCTGCGACAAAGGAATGAAATAATAAGCTCCATTCTGATGGTGGAGAGGGAAAGAATCCAAATGCTTGTCTCCTATGTGAGCCGACCGCTACAAGGAATGGAGACATGCTACACCCCAACAGAAAAAATAGTGCAAGCATTAATTCACACAACAAGATCCCTGAGAAAAGTCTTTAGAAAACATAAGGTTAAGTGATAACTGATGGACCAATAGAGGAAATATTGAAAATCTCCGGAAGAAGTACAATTGGCAAAATGGGCTGCCGAAGTACGGATATATGACATCTCGTACATCTAAAGAAAGGAGGCCGAAGGATCAGTAGTGAAGAAATTTTTTGGTCAAGGAGAACAAGTGCAGAAAACACCAGATGCAAGTGAAAGAGAAACGTCCGACCTAAGCAAGAAGCTTCAAGCAAAGTCAACCGCAACACCAAGGGCCTAGAGGTTATATCTAGGCAAAGAAAAAATTGAAGAAGGTTCGGGTGTAGGAATTATCCTGGTCAGCCCCGAAGAAAAGATGTATTCGTATGTCATCCGTTTGAAGTTTAACGCATCCAACCATGCTATGGATTATGAGGCATTATTGGCAGGACTAGCCGCCTCTACTAGTAAAGGTATTAAAGACTTGCACGTCTTCATTGATTCATTAACGTTGGTTGCTCAGGTAGAAGGAAATCACACGCCAGCAATAGAACAGGAGAGGAAGTACAAGGAAGAAATTATGGATGCAACGGCCCCATTTCACATGTTTCGGATCACACATCTCCCAAAAATCCTGAACCTAAAATCAGAAATGTTAACAGGATTGGCAACCATAAAGTTAGAATTTCTCAACCAAGAAGAATCGGTAGGTATCAAAACAAGACCATCGGTGGAGGAGACAAGCAACAGCAAGAAGGGAAAAGCGGCAAGCAATGTACTAGGAACAAAACAAAACTACAATTGGGAGACAAGTGGAAGCAATTGAACAAACTTGTTATCGTAACACATATCTAGTAACATTATGTAACCTATTCAAGGTAACCATTTTCAAAGTGTTAGCTCACCTCGGAGGGCCCCTTTTATTTTTATATCTAAGTATTTGATTTTTACCTTAGCATGATAAAGTCAAATTCTGTTGGATAAGTAACAATGATGCAAACACGAAGCGTGATAAGCTCCGGATGGCTTGCTACCTCCGGATAGCGATAAAGTAACACACTTACCCCGTAAAGATGAAACATATATGGGAAGGCTAAGTTAAACACAAAAACTTTAGCATGAGGCCGGGGGAGGAGACACAGTGATCCCCTCCTTTTGGGAAAACAACTTCGATGAACAACAACATCGTGGAGGGAACATATAACAACTAATGAGGAAAGAAACAACAGCAACCTGTAATGTGTACGAACATAGCTAATAAACATTTGCTCCGGTATATGAATTGGTCCGGATGAGATCGTCCGGATCCGATAAAAAAACATATAGCAGGAGCAAACATAAGGAATTTGGGGCATAAACCAATGCTAAAGTGCTAGATGCAAACGTATAAACATTATGGAAAACACACTAGCATACCAAAGAGTGGGTTATATTAAAAGGGAAATTACATTACAAAGTACCTATTACAAGCCGAATGAAACCAGCAATGCTAACCGAACGTAGTCGGTAGTTACATAAAAAGGGAAGTAAAATAATACTTAACGAGCTAGTAACCAGGCAAGTCCAAAATCTAGGCGTGATAGTACGATCTCTTCTTCGGAAATCAATATTTAGCCCGTAGAACCTACGGAGGCTTGACCAGCTATACTACAGGTCCCAAGGGGGAAGCCATTCGTCTTAGGGCGGGTGCATGACTCAGGATCCGTTGGATGGACAACAACACATCTACAGTTATTTTGCCCAAGCTTGGAGCAACAAGTGTTCTTCGGCATACCACACGATCCTCCCCTAACAGAAAATGGACTTACAAAAAAAAAGAGAAAGGAAGGGAAAAACTAAGTCTAAACCCCAAAGGGGTTAGCAGCAACCTCTTCATCAACAGCAAAAGAGGACAATGAACCATCACCTTTCTCACCAACAGAAAGGGCCACAACAACATCAATAGGGCCAGAGGAAACACGCTTCGACCCTACCGCCGTCACTTCAGCAACATCATCCAAAACATGAGAAACACCCTGCACAAAGACACTTCTGGACTTAGAAGGGGCAGCACCATCGGTCATCTTAGGATCTGACCCATCAACCATAGCATTCACCCACTCCTCATTCTGCTCTGAAGCAATGGCAGAAGGAGCAGGGACAACATTAGTGAACAACTTCAAGGATTTGGAAGCAGGTGTCAGAGTAGACTCCTTTGCAATAGGAAGAGAAACACAAGCATCCCTTGAAGCGGGGACGTTGGTCGGATGAACCAATTTTTCAGGCTCAAGCTGAAGGATAACCGATAGAGGTTCAGTAGCATGCTCAGAAACTTGTTGAGAAAGGCATAATCAGTTTGAGCAACAAAGGGGGAGGCTTCAGCAAGCCTATCATGTGCACCAGGCATGAAATTAGCCATCTTCTTCCATATATCAGCAAACTCATCCTTAGTTCGATGCATACTCAACCCACACTCAAACCCAGCACTAGCAGCCAAAGAAAGGAGTTCACCCTGAACTCTGCTAAACTCGTTAGAAGCAAGAAACTTCCAGACCAAACCCTGGAATTAGCCTCAGAAAAAGGACGAAAACTCTAGAGGACTAGCCTTCAGTAGAAGGATTTCCTCATCCTTTTTAGCTTCAAGAATAGTAGCTTGATTAAGAGCAGCAAAGAGACGAGCCACCTCAGTATGCAAGTTATCCAGACTTTTAGTAAGAGACTTGATCTTTTTCTTCCTCTCCTTTCTCTTAGCCTTGGGCTTTGTAAAAGAAGCATCGGAGGAAGAAAGTTTGTCATTAAGCCCAGAAACCTGCTTCTTTAAGGTAGATACTTGAAGTTCCAACCTAGTCAAGCTAGCAACCTTCTCCTCATAACCTTTTAGCCTGGAGTCCGCTGATAACAGATATTCATGATGACACTCATTCAACCCATGATAGCGAGCAAAAAGCTCACCACCATGCGACATCATCATACAATGTAGCATACTCATCTTCGTAGTTAATTGATCATCAGACAAACTTTCAACCTGGACCATCTCTCTCGATGTCAGAAACTGGTCTACCACGGTCTTGCAAATAGCAGGATCCTTAAAAACTTCCTTAGTCAGAACCCCAAAAGTAGGCCGGTACGGAGCATCCCACTCCTCGCGAGTAAACTCGCAATTCTAACAACGCCACCTTCAAAATAGGTGGCATAATAAGGACCAGCAGAAAAAGGGAAGAAGTCCGCATGAATAGCATCTCCGGAGACATCCCTGAATGAAGGAACATGTCCGGAGGATGGCCTCGGTCGGCTCACACCAGCAGATGGTGCAACAGCATCATCGACGATAATGCCCTTGTCACGAGAATCTGCAAAGAAAAGACACGATTAAAACAAAGAAAGAATACAAGAGAAGTCACACCGAAAACACATACCTTAGGTACCAGGACCTTCAGTAGCGGGAGCAGCAGAACTCCTACCCTGGTTCTTTGAAGAATGGATCACAGCAGCAGAACGAATAAGGGTAACCAACAGAATCTCAACACAAGCATCATCATCACCATCACTTTCATCATCAGAGTCACCCACAAGCAAACTGGGACGAGTAGTACTACCGGACAATTGAGCCAGGGCAGACCTAGTGCGTTTAGCAACATGGATTGAGGTGGCACCAGAAGTAGAGGCCTTTCGCTTTTGAGAAGCTTCGGCCTTAGCAATAACCTTAGCACTAGGAGTACCCACAGCAAGATCCTTCGGAGCAGGATCCGAAATAACAGCATCGGCCGCAGCAGGAGGAGTGCAATAAAAGGGAAGCCTCTGAAGGGTCGACCTAACATCAAGATAAGACTCCTCCTGGAACTCAACACCAGTCTACTCAGGAAGGTAAAGAAAATCATGAATGCCCATAACTACATAAAAGAAAACAACAATGAAAGCAAGCAACAAAAGACAAAGATACATCAAAAGCAGTTGAAACCCACCCCCATACCATTTCTATCGGTGCCTCAGAGCACCGGATCACAAGTCTGACTTTTCCAAACATGACTCAACCCAAATAAAACTAACACCCCCTCAGGCATATCCCTCAGCTTTATAACATGTACGCTCAATCGGCGTACATCAGCCATACTATAAGACCCAACAGCAGGCCTTGGATCATCAATAGCCGCGCTCGGATGTCTCCAAACCATAGAATCTGGAATAGCCCTCCGATCAATCAAAAAGAACCCACTCTGTCAGTGCTTTATGCAAGAATGATTGTCATCAATATAGAATAGAGAAGGAGCATGGCGCTTAGCAAATGAAAACTAGTTACCCAGTTTGTACAACATTTGGAAAACCCTAAACAAAGTTACCGTCGGTTCTATTTGCAAAGACCGACAAAGTACTTCAAAGGTAATCACCTTATTAAGACCCAGAGGACCCAGTTAAGAGAAATAGACCTTGTAATACTTGATAAGGGCTAGGAGGAACGAAGAAAAAGGAACACGAACACCAAAAAAATCAAACATCCGATAATAAATACCAATGGCATCATCCGGAATCTCAAACATCACAAATTCTTCGGAGGGTAACCGAGGATGAAGATCACGGGGTATCTTATATTTAATGATTAGATCATTTAGATCATCTGGGATGAGTCGATAATGGTATAGATCCATATCTTTCTTGGCCATAATTGAAAAAATAAGAAGAAAAGAAAAAGGTACCAAAGAAGGGGAAGAATCCGGAGCAAAGTAAGTAGCGGCGGGAAGCAAAAATGATAGCTCCAGAAACAATGTGTGTTTTGACTATAGCAAGGATAAAACAAAAGGTAAAACAGAGGCTGCTATTTATAGGGCATGAAGGAAAAGACGCAACGATTGGAAACGTTACCTTTAATGCATGATACTGTTGGAATTAGTAGACATAAAGACCATATTAACTATTAATAAATACGA
>BQNB010146925.1:3187-16508 GCA_026074375.1 Tanacetum coccineum
CCACGTCTTATTGTACATGTACACATGGAGGGAAACTCAAACCGAAAACAAAAAAGAACAAATTGATACATGGTGGGATCAGCCATTCAATTGTCTTATGTTGTTGTCCCGCGATACTCCATCGTGTTACACGAATCTTCTTTCTAGTCAGCCTCCAACTACCATTTGGTTTCTTATAAGTTATACTATTAGTCCATAACTAAATGTGGATATAAGTTGTATTACTGACTCAATCTTTCGCCAAAGTTTTCTTTCAGTCCTCCTATGATTCAATACCTTTACCTTTATGTAGAAAGTCACCTATCTAGCATTCTGTGCAAGATCCTTTAAGATATGGAGTAACATTTTCTTACAAAGTTACACAAAAGTTATTCACTTTTGTAACTCTATAGAGTTAAAGACGTTGATCGATTTGGGTTGCATGAATCATTTTTTATGTTAATCCATTTCTTAGACATTTTCCTAACTAACACTTAGAACTTCACCAACCAGGTTTTAATTAAACCTTTTACCCTCCTCATGTCTTTTCATTAACACGTGTTTTTTTTGGCATGTATTATTAGTCACGGCAAATCGTTTTTCTTAATTTGTTATAGATTAAAACATCAATAATTGATCTTGAAATTTGAATAGTACTCGTTCTTGTTTATTGTTTTGATAATGGGCAAATGATACAAAAAGGTACTTAACTTAAGCGTCATTTCCAATCAACGTATCGTATTTTTTTCCTTGTATAAAAAGGCGCTCAACTTATTTTTTTGGCCAATTAGAGCATTTTCGTTAATTATTTAACGATCATCCGTTAAAATTATATTTCAAGTTCACCGGCCACTACCACAACCACTAATCATCGTCACCACCACCAAGCCTCCCCACTACCATCATTACCAAGCACCGTCTCCCCACCACCATCACTACCAAACACCGCCTCCACCACTAAATTCATTATTAAACACCAATAGATGACTTATAATCATCAAATTAAAAAACCTTCTTCTCACTCATACTTCCATTTACAACGACCTTCTTTTCATTCATATATTTTGACAATCACTTTATAGTAATTTTACGTTTGAAGTTTGGGGGTTCTTGTTAACAATCTTAGAACACGAACTCCAATATTACTCCATAATATACGACAATAACAAAAACTCAGAAAGCAACTTACGATTGGTTTCATTGGTATAATGCTAATTCTTCTTAAATCGTGTTTTCATTCTCGAAAGACGTGATGCAATCATACCGTTTTCTATTTTCACATCAAATTTAATGCCACCACGCTCGCAAATCACCAATTTGCGACGATGATGGATTTATGATAGGGCGGGTTGTTGAATCTACGAGACATATTTTTTTTAGTTGTTGTTTAGTGTAGACATGTTGCGCGCAAAATTTGTTCTTGGTGGGTTATCGAATATTCGGTTGTTAAACTCATTCACTGAATGGATCAACTGGATGGCTCTTTTAACGTCTTCAGTATAGTTAAGATGATGATCCAAGGTGTCTTTTTTGTGGTTTGGTGGCTTGTGTGGTCTTATCGAAACAAACTTCTATCCGAGGAGAAGAAACCTTCAAAGAGCGATTATTTTTGTTTGATGTTCTGTTTTCATTATCTTTTTATTGGTGTAGGTTAGATGTTAATCAGATAGTTCAGTTGGGATGATTGGCTTAAAAACCCTTCTTTGATTTCTCTGTAATTCTAGCTCCTTGCTAGTTTCTTAATAAAATCCGCTGTTAAAAAAAAAAAAGTCAAAATTTTGATACATAAATATTTTACGTTTGATGTTTGGGGGTTCTTGTTAACAATCTTAGAACACGAACTCCAATATTACTCCATAATATACGACAATAACAAAAACTCACAAAGCAACTTACGATTGGTTTCATTGGTATAGTGCTAATTCTTCTTAAATCGTGTTTTCATTCTCGAAAGACATGTGATGTAATCATACCGTTTTCTCTTTTCACATCAAATTTAATGCCACCACGCTCGCAAATCACCAGTTTGCGACGATGATGGGTAGGGCTGGTGGTAGAGGCGGTGCTTGGTGTGCGAGCTTGGTGGTGGAGACGATGCTTGATGATGGTGGTAGCGACGATGGACTTGAAATGTAAAACTCAACGGATGATCGTTACACATTTAACGAAAATACCCAAATTGGCAATAAAAGATAAGTTGAATATCTTTTTATGCAAGATAAAAAGTACGATACCTTGATTAGAAATAACCTTTAAGTTATGTACCTTTTTATGTCATTTGCCATTTGATCATCTATTTTATCATCCATTCAATCGATAAAATGAAATGAATACTATTACTCGAAATAGAACCAAGTAACGAGATAGATGACATCTCTTCTAAACTGTGTTCTTGAGTTTAGTTTAAGAGAGAAAAGAAAGGATTTGAAAGGAAACAAGAGTTTAATTGTGTTCTTAAGTTTTTCGGTAAATGAAATGAAGAGAAAGGAAATGATTTGGAAGGAAAAAAAGAGCGGCGTTTTTCATGTTCCGCCTATTATTGGGCTGATTTGAAGGGAAAGTAGATTGCAAGGTCTCAACCACTTGTAAAATGACCGGTGTACCCTTCAAACCTTATATTATAGTATATATTATTTTGTTATTATCGTGTTGTACATGTTTATGTTATTTTCTTATTACATATTATTTACTCCTAGGCTATATAAGCTTTATATCATAAATGTTAAGTTTCTTACTCTTTATTGTGTAGTTTCGATTTGTAAATGATGCTCACAATTTGTTTGTTAAAATGTGTCACTATATGTATTAATTTGGTTTCAATTTTAGTCACATGAAATTGAGGGTCTGTTATGCTCGAGTAAATAACAGGAAACGATTCGAAAAATCCGATTATAAAAGACTAAACGGGCTTATATATGTTTTGTATTTATATTAATGGATATTTCGAATGCTTATAAAGGAAGGGCATAAATGTAATTATATCAATTTCGTTTCTTTTCCTCGCAACTCGAGAACAAAAAACCAGTTAATATCCCTTTTTTTCCTTTCAACTCGAGAACACGAGTTTAGCAATCCATTTTTCTTCCCTTTTGTTGAAAATCGTTTAAACTCCTGTTTGTTTAGAACATGATCTAGAATGAATTAATAACAAAGGCGGAATATTCAAACATTGAATCATTGTTATTAATACAAGGTTTTTCATCATCATCTCTAACTATAATGATTACTACAAGCCCCAATCTTACCTGATCAATGGTAAGACGGTTACATCAACAGGATCAAACTAATGATCTTGGGGCTACACCACACATGCTAGCATCTACATCTTTCTGTGGGACGTGTAAACCCACATACACACGTTTTACACCTTTGGTGCACACACACACTTTTTGGCACGCCTAAACCTATGTCTATGCCCCTCTTTATATAATAGAGATTACAAAGCTTACAAAGGAAGCTAATTAGATGCTTTGACTATCTAATTAAATGCTCATAAAAGATTAATTAAATGCTCATAAAAGACATTTAATTATATGGAAACTAAACATTTGACTATATGTTTCATCTTCCAGCATTTAATTCTTCCATATGTAGAATACCAAAGTGATCATATTAAGCCCTTGTTGTGTCATTCTTCTTCATTTAAGCCCATGTAGTTTTGTAATCATCAAATCAATAAACCCAACAGAACTTCTGCTCGAACTTCATTTACAGCCTCGTATCATTATTAAATGACATTTCTAAGACCGTAAATGTTATCGATTTTCAGAAGACATGCCAGAGATACATATTTTTATATTTTTCTGATTTTTAAATTTTTTATATTCTTTTTAAAAAATTTATATAAAAGAAAAATATTTTTGTTTTTTTATGTTTTCTTATGTACATATGATACAGGATATGAGTTACCACAATTACTCGTTTGTTTCCTCTGCCAGACACTTCAACATTAATTTTGATTTTGGGGTTTTTGTTTTATGGGTTCATCTATACACTTGACTAAGTGAATCAAGTGTGTAGGTAATTGTTCTTGTGATTCTGCTGCTTATTGCTCTGTAAGTATGTTCTAATTCTTTTAGATTTTCAAAATCTTGATTATAGAGGGTGCAAACGTATTCAGTTAACTACTTGATCCTCCAACTTGATTGGTGTGAATACCTGCTCTGGCCAACTCTAATTCTCTCAATCAAGATCTTGTTATCTTGGGTGTGAGGTTTCTTTATTTCAGTTTTCTATTTCTGATTTATATGTTCTTGTTGCATATCTGTTTTTTGTTTTTGTTCTTGTGTTTCTTGTTCTGCTTTCTTGATTATATGTGTATCTGCTTTTATTCATCATGGTAGGTGATGTGCGGTTATCATAGGACTTCTACACGAGAAGTTTTACAACTCCCTAGGTAGTGCACCTAATCGTTGTAGTATAGTATAGGCAAGACTCGGGGTTGTTTATCGTTCAATCGAGGAATAGGTTGGGAAGGCTTGGTCACGGTCTAACAGAATTCTAAGGGTTGAAGGAAGATTATTTTTGTATTTTATGGAAAGCAAGTAAATCATATAATTAAGAGGTGGGTTGGTTTTAGCTAATTAAACTAATAATAATCTAAACTAATGGTGATAACAATAAGATAAAAGATTGTGTCTATTTAATCATGTATTACTCCCTAGATTGCTTCTCCTAATGTTGTTGTCTTGTCACCCTTGTGATGATCTGTGTAACTATTTCCTAAAGCATGAACGAATTACAAGAACCCGCCGTCTACTTAGTATGCCGCTAGAGCAACACACATGCAAGGTAGTATGAAGACTATTACACGGCCCCTAGGAGTTTACTAAGTGCGTGTAAAATATATTAAAAGTGGATCAACCATATTAGGGGGCAAGGTAATATTTACCCGATGGTATCCTTTCTACACAATCACGTTTCCCTAGACATATCAACAAAACGGATTATTAAACAGAAAGCTGTTTTCTAAGACCTAGCGTTGACATCCATCACAAGAGCAACATCACTTTAAATTACATTCTAGGTTTATACAATCATAAATAAACAAAAATAATTATGCGTTTAGCCAAGCTTGTTAAAGATAAAAGCTAAGAACAATAGATCAAAAAACACATAGACACATTGAATGATTAAGTAAACCTTACTTGATTAAAACATGAATTGGAAGAAGTACAATAGGGTTTTTAGGCCCTAAAATCGTCTCCTATAGCTGCTAAATGAACTAGGGTTCGTACCCTCTTTTTATTCTAAAGTTACACACTAAAAACCCTAAATTCGGGTTTGTATATATATGAAAATCAACGCGACGGCGTCGCGTTTTAGTCGTGACGCGTCTAAAAGAATATTCTAGATCTGTGTTCGAAATACGGTGCGAGCTGACGCCGTTTGAAAATGTGTGACGCCGTCACTTGATGAGTTGTGACGGCGTCTAGTATAGCATATGAATGCCGTCTTCCAGGCTCTGTGAGCACAAATCTTCAAGAGTCTTGGTGTTGGTCCGTAGTCTTGTCCGTTTCTTCTCCAAATGAGCCCAAGTCACGTGTAATTCATCCAAATGTCTTCCAAATGAGAAATACCTAAAGGAAAACTATTTAAGTACCTTTTTTGGGCATAAACACACGATTTTGGGGAGTTAAACACCCCGAACAATTCGTTTATAAGAAAAAGTGTATAAAATGACACCTCATCAAATACCCCTACACTTGGGATTTGCTTGTCCTCAAGCAAATGGGCTTTTCTATCTAGACAATAACAATATAAGGGGTTATTTTACCTACTCTTTAAACATATTCTACAACATAACTTTCTAAACCTCGTAATTAAAAGCACGGAAAGTATATACTAGCACCTTTACATAGTGTTTTGGGATTCTCTCTTTCACTCGGGTGTATAATAAATTATAACATATGGAGGAAACGGAAAATCACACTCAACTGTCATAGCATATAATTACCATAGGCTTGGTTAAATGATCAAATCTCCACCTCTTGGTGCAAGTATTATCCATTACTATCTAAGAGGTCTTTTTAAAGGGTTGTGGGGTGTAGGTGTAAGATAACATATAATGGAAACAGAAACGGATAGGATACATTTAGGTGGCTTTGGGTGAATTTGGAGTGGAAGGGTTAGCTAATTATTTACACGAATACACTTTGGTTTGGTTGCTAAGCCAAGACTCGACAAAGATATACAAACTCTACACAACTCTACATCAAACTCTTTCTTTTTCTTTTCTCATTTTTTTAATAAGTAACATAATACAACATGGGGGTTTATAACACGTACCCCTACACTTGAGCTTTTACATGCTCGATATTTACAATCTAACTAATGACCCGTATTGAGGTGGATCAAAATAACATGGAGATCATTTGAAAAACATATGGGGTATTGACTTAACTTTTGTTCCCCATTTCTTCGCGAAATAAATACTACCATGAACCCCAATCGTCCAAACTGTATTTACCAAGGATAAAGACTTAGCAACCGTGTACTCAATAATTAACTTGGGTTAAAACAATAATGTACTAAAGGTGAGTACATATAAGGTAGGCTAAGGCTTTTTGGGTGTAACGATTGGTGTAAGGGTGTCAATGCTCTTCATTAATAGTCTGGATTAACCAGAAAATTATGAGAACCATGAAAAAGGATAGGCTCGGAGGGTTGTACTAGGGTATCCTGCACTAAAGGTGAGTGCATGGCAAGGGTGTGGGATAGTTATATGATCGAGGTGACCATCATAACAGTTACAGGTTTAAAACATGGGTTATTCCTAATGCCTCTTATCAAGCAAATCCTAATACTTACTATGCGGTCTCGAAATGCATCACAAAAACAAGTTCTAGAATTTAATATGCTACCGGTACACTCATATGAATTTTACTAACACCAGACATTCCAGAAAAGGTGACGAAGACCACACGTACACATCCGTAACGACGGAATAGACACATGTGACTGCTCACTCCTTAACTCGAACCGGGTCAAGATAAAATCATCTTGGGTTACTGACGATAGGTACCCGAATTCCTAAAGATCTAATGGAGAACCTCACATTTTTAGGGTGGAATTTTAAGGGTTATTGTGCTAGTCATATAAATTCCTATCCATGGGACCTTAGTAATACTCGGTTTTCGTTGGTATGTGTCGTAAAAAAATTAAATTTTGGTAAAAATCTCCCTTTTATGCTATGTTTCGATGTATTACATTTCTTTTTTAAGGACCCAAAGCAAATGACTAATGTAAGATATAGTTTTTAAGTTATTTCCCCCTACACTTGATTTTGAAACTTTGTCCCCAATGTTTTCTAGTATGTACACAGTGTTAAAACGAATAATGGAAAAGAAACAAGAAAAGAAAACTATAGTATCCCCTGATTTGACTCATAATAGAGAAGAAACATGCACATAACTAGTTAAAAATCGTCTCCAAGAATCATCCAATGAATACTTCCTAAGAACTTTCCAAGGCTTTCCTCATCAAATATAACTTGTAATCAAGGACGCAAAATAGAGCAACAAGATAACCGCGCTCATAAGGCATAAGTAGTGTGCTGATTTTACTCAATATACAATTGTGATTTTAGGGTTCGACTCGATAGTAGGATGAAAGAATTGTTAAAGTCTTAGGTTTTGCGTATATAAAACAGAAGAATTACTCTATATTAAATGTTATGCAAGTTTTATTTTCAAAAATAATTAAAAACTTTGAGTTTTTTGGACCTGGGCGTTTGACGCCGTCGGGGTTGGTGTGACCCCGTCACAGGTGTCGTGGTGACGGCGTCACTTGTTAATCGTGACGCCGTCTCCACAGTCTGTGAAAACAAAATTTTTGTTTTTGATGAAAAATTTCCTGCACTTGATTCCATAGGTTAGTTCCTGTATAAATGGCTGCATAAAACCTGAGATTTAACGTGTGTCTCTCGTCTGTATCCTCGCACCCCCTCGCTTGGACTCTGATACTGACGCCTAATTAATCTAAACAATTCAGCGTAATCATGTTTTTGTAATTTTTCTCAAAAGCCAGAATAAATTCCCCTACACTTATTGGTTTGCACATTTAACTTTGATTGAAAATTTAAGACGATGTTAATAGTCAATTACAAGCATGATTACAAGATAATTCAAACATAATAAAACAAATGGAAAAGAATTAAAACACACATGACACTCCTAATTTGCGGGAAAAGTAAATTGGGTTGCCTTCCAAGAAGCGCTTTTCTTTATTAACGAGTCTTGTAGCTAGACTCGAAGCCACACGTCACGTGTCGTAGAAGTGGTCCAAGTCGATGATTTCTCTTGGACTTTCCCTTTCGGAGAGCTTCCTAGTGGTGGGAATTGATTGAAGGGTTTTGGTAATTTCCTCTCCATCGGGGTTGATTAATCTAATCTTGGCATGCCATGCTCCATCTCTGTTTTTTGGGTGGTTTGTCCCAGTTAATTGGTTTCTAATTAGGTTCACTGACTCCACATATTACACTTTAGGTTAATAGGTATGGCTCCCAGGAAAGACTGTCTCACCCTGGAACTGAATCTTCTTAAGTAACACCAAGGTATCTTTGATATAGAGGATTAAGCCCATGATACAGCATGTCTAGAAATTTTAGCTACGCGTTCAAAAATTCTCATATGATTCTAACACCGAGCAGCAAATGGCAGTCTAAGAAGTCTTTCCTAGCGTAGTAAGAGGGTTTTGCGCCTATCTCATTCGTGCTCGGTCGAGGTTTATAGGATTCCCTTTTTCCAAATGTGGTTCAATAAGGTACTTCTTCCTCTCCTAAGTCTAATCCTTTTACACGAATACTCGACCTGTGATTTCCAGAGTATCCTACTACTCAGATTGTGAGCTGATAGCCCATCCTACAATCCTGTATAAATCCCCCCCCCCCACCCCCCCCCCCCCCCCCCCCCCCCCCCCCCCCCCCCCCCCCCCCACAAAACCGTTGGCGGTAGGCTAGGAATCCTCTTCCTACAATTAAAGGTGTCTCGAGATACTTTAAATATCAGAGTACAGCGCCTCGAGATCTCAAACCAGCCATTTACATCTAGTTTTGTATCTCTATGTGCCCTCATTCTCGCCTTAACCCCCCCGCTCTCATATATACTTTAACGATCTCGCACCGGCCCGCGCTCTCGCTCGCCTATTGAATTGTATTATATATAGAGTACACTCTGCATGTCTAGTTCCCCAGCTCATCTGTGTCGTCTTCTAATCATCGATATGTAAAGCTTTTTGAAGAGTAAAGATGGGATTATGTTTACGCATGATCCTAAATCAGCTAGTGTGTCGAAAGATTTTGAGCCCCCTAATCTACAAGGTAAAGTGAATAGCTCGGGGTCTCCCATCTTTGCAGGTGTTTCCCCTTGGACAAATGCTGATTTTTTTTTTGCTAGTTACTAAGCACGCTCTCAGATGACCCGCTAGCAGCGCGTTGTGTGTAAAATATCCGCGTTCCTCCATATTGCGAGCATGTTCTCGAGCTCAGAGCGATCTATCTGATACCGAATGTTAAGATGTGAGATCTCGATTGGTATTCATTCTACAAGAGTTGGTTCCGGGTTATTCTGGGTGTGTATTCGGTTTTAACCTGGTTTGCTGCCCTCGGACTCCTATTTGAGTGAATGGCTGCCTTCTTGAAATGTGCCTTGATGGCATTGATTGAGTTGGAAGGGTGAGATGAGCATTGGGGATCGATAGTTTGGTAAGAACGAGCAGACGAGACTAGATGGGTCCCCAATTTTGGGTTCTTAACTGTATCGCTAGACAGCGTGCCGGTTATTCAGTTGGTGATGGCCTTCAACACGGTGTCAATTTTGTTGGTCATCTCGCTTTGCTGTTGTTTGAAATCGGCTTCAAACTTGGATAGTCTAGCATCTTGAGATGTCATGAATTTGGAAACCAGTCCTTCTATATTTGATTGATTGTTAAAATTTTGAGGACGGTTGTTGAAGGAACAGTTCGGGATCGAACCGTTGGTTGGAACCGGTTAGGTGGGTTTGAAAATTTATTTTGGGAGTTTTGAGGTTGTCTCCACCTTAGGTTCGGGTGACTTCTCCATGACGGATTATAGGTGTCACCAAGATTGTTTTGCTCGGGCTTAAAGGTATACCACTTACCTCCCGCTTCATCGGTACGCGAGGATGCGTATTCAACGAAGGCTTGTTCGGGGTTCTCCATGCAATGCCGAGTGTCGTGGGGACCACTGCAGATATCACATGGGGTAGTGATTTTGTTTACTTGGGTAGGTTGTGTCAGAGCAAGATGAGCTTCCATCAAGCGTTGAACTTGATTTTCGAGCTCGATTAGACGGCGGTCGGATGTACTCAAGACATCTTGAGGCAATGCGATTTCCTTGACCGGCTTAACAAAATCCCATGGGTCATTCCAACTTTTGTTGTCATATAGGGCGAGGTCCTCTAATATTGCCCAGGATTCTTCGGGGTTGAGGTCACGAAGCTTACCACCGGCCGATTGGTCAATGGTTCGTCTTGTGATGGGATTAGCATGGTCATTTGAAGGCTAAAAAGGAATCTAGTGATGAAGAAAGTTCGACCTCTGATAGTGAAGACGAAGAGTATGCTATGGCTGTGAGAGACTTCAAGAAGTTTTTCAAAAGACGAGGAAGGTTCGTAAGACAACCACGCGATGAAAGAAAGTCATTCCAAAGAAGTAAAGATGACAAAAATGGTAAAAGCAAAAGAAAATGCTTTAGATGCGGAGATCCAAATCACCTCATCAGAGAATTCCCAAAGCCACCAAGAAGCAAGAACGAAAGGGCTTTTGTCGGAGGAACATGGAGCGATAGTGGCAAACATGAGGAAGAAAGGACTAAAGACGAAACTTGTCTTGTAGCACAAGCGTCTAATGAGATATGCTTGGGAATAAATTTGGAGCCCGACGAGTGGATTAAAGATAGTGGATGCTTAAAAAACATGATGGGTAACCAAAAGCTATTCTTTACATACAAAGCATACAACAGAGGTAATGTTATTTTTGGAAGTATTATACGTGGTAACATCATAGGCAAAGGTACGATTTCTCATGACTCCCTCATTATTGAAAATGTTAAGCACGTAGATAATCTAAAATTTAACTTGCTAAGTTTTGGTTAAATATGTGATAATAAGTGCAAAGTGGTATTTACCGAACATGATAGCCAAATAATTAAAGATGAAAAAGTCATAGGTAAAGGAATTAGAAAAAGAGGATTACATGATGTGCGGTAGTCGTAGGACTTCTACACGAGAAGTTTTACAACTCCCTAGGCAGTGCACCTAATCGTTGTAGTGTAGTATAGGCAAGACTCAGGGTTGTTTATCGTTCACTGGGGGAATAGGTTGGGAAGGCTTGATCACGGTCTAACAGAATTCTAAAGGCTGAAGGAAGATTATTTTTGTATTTTTGTATTTTATGAAAAGCAAGTAAATCATATAATTGAGAGGTGGGTTGGTTCTAGCTAATTAAACTAATAATAATCTAAACTAATGGTGATAACAATGAGATAAAAGATTGTGTCAATTTAATCATGTATCACTCCCTAGATTGCTTCTCCTAGTGTTGTTGCCTTGTCACCCTTGTGATGATCTGTGTAACTATTTCCTAAAGCATGAACGAATTACATGAACCCGTCGTCTACTTAGTATGCCGCTAGAGCAACGCACATGCAAGGTAGTATAAAGACTATAACACGGCCCCTAGGAGTTTACTAAGTGCATGTAAAATATATTAAAAGTGGATCAACCATATTAGGGGGCAAGGTAGTATGAAGACTGTTACCCGATGGTATCCTTTCTACACAATCATGTTTCTCTAGACATATCAACATCGATTATGGACAGAAAGCTGGTTTTCTAAGACCTAACGTGCACATCCATCACAAGAAGCAACATCACTAAGATCTACATTCTAGGTTTCATACAATCATAAATAAATACAATAATAGGTTTAGCCAAGCATGTTAAAGATAAAGCAAGAACAATAAATCAAACAACACATAGACATATTGAATGATTAAGTAAACCTTACTTGATTAAAACATGAATTGGAAGAGGTACAATAGGGTCTTTAGGCCCTAAAATTGTCTCCTACAGCTGCTAAACGAACTAGGGTTCGTACCCTAAATTCAGGTTTGTATATATAAGAAAATCGACGCGACGGCCTCGCGTTTTAGTCGTGACGCCGTCGTAAAATGAATCTTCTAGATCTGCGTTTGAGTCGGTGTGAGCTGACGCCGTCTTGAAATGTTTGACGCCGTCACTTGATGAGTTGTGATGGCGTCTAGTATAGCTTATGACGCCGTCTCTAGGCTCTGTGAGCACAAATCTTCAAGAGTCTTGGTATTGGTCCATAGTCTTGTCTGTTTCTTCTCCAAATGAGCCCAAGTCACGTGTAATTCATCCAAATGTCTTCCAAATGAGAAATACCTGAAAAGGAACGATTAAGTACCTATTTTAGGCATAAACACACGATTTTGAGGGTTAAACGACCTCAAAAAAGTGTATAAAATGACACCTCATCATATACCCCTACACTTGGGATTTTCTTGTCCTCAAGCAAATGGGCTTTTCCATCTAGACAATAACAATATGAGGGGTCATTTTACCTACACTTTAAAATTATTCTACAACACAACCTTCTAGACCTCGTAATTAAAAGCACGGAAAGTATATACTAGCACCTCACATAAGTGTTTGGGATTCTCTCTTTCACTCGGGTGTATAATGAATTATAACATATAGGGGAATGGAAAAATGCATTCATTACCTGTCATAGCATATAAATTACCATAGGCTTGGTAAAGGATCAAACCTCCACCGCTAGGTGCAAGTATTATTCATTACTATCTAAGAGGTCTTTTAAAGGGTTGTGGGGTGTAGGTGTAAGATAACATACAATGGAAACGGAAACGGAAACGGATGGGATACATTTGGGTGGCTTTGGGTGAATTTGGAGTGGAAGGGTTAGCTAATTATTTTTATGAATACACACTAGTTTGGTTGCTAAGCCAAGACTCGAACGAAGATATACAAACTCTACACAACTCTACATCAATCTCTTTCTTTTTCTTTTCTCTTTTTTTTTATTTTTTTATTTTTTTAATAACATAATACAACATGGGGGTTTATAACACGTACCCCTACACTTGTGCTTTTACATGCTCGATATTTACAATCTAACTAATGACCTGAATTGAGGTGGATCAAAATAACATGGATATCATTTGACAAACATATAGGGGTATTGACTTAACTTTTCTTCCCCATTTTTTACAAAATAAATACTACCATGAATCCCAATTGTCCCAAAACTGTATTTACAAGGATAAGAACTTAGCAACCGT